>QVTF01006986.1:0-26529 GCA_003573665.1 Oxygymnocypris stewartii | reverse complement strand
CACTCACTACATCAACAAAAACATTGTGCTTTTGTAAAATAAAGAGGAAAAATAGGGTGTGCTCTCTATTTATAAAGTTTATATGAGATTTTTTCATTTTTGGAAGATTTACCTCAGAAGAAGAATGCAATGAAACGTGCGGCTCGATTCAGTGGAGGATCTTATTCTGATTCATGAGTCATTTTTTATTTAGGCTATATTAGTGTTATTGTAAATATGATGCAACCTTTCATTGCATCTAAATGTTGTACAACTCGACAGCATTTTAGCTTGGATCCTCCAGTGATTTATTAAAGGGCATACTGATGTGCAAAACATGATTTTAAAATGCATTTTACTTCATATTTTTACATGCATTTGTAACTTAAATAACAATTTTATTGACATTAGTCACTGTAATCAAATTACACACATTTAAAATGTAACGCATTCAATTACTGCTACCAGGAAAAGTAATTTGAATTTGCATAACTGTGTAATGCGTTACTGTGTAATTACTGTGTAATGCGTTACTGTGTAATTACTGTGTAATGCGTTATGCCCAACTCTGCCTATCTACACATATACTGCAGTAAAACCGAGAGCGTTTCTAACGCAAGCTGCATTGTGACCGCGAAGAGCCGCAGCAATGACGTCTGCTTTATAAATTATGCATTTTCTCTCCTGGCTATTATCTTGAAACCAATGTCACAGCCATTACGACAATGAATTAAAGGATGGTAATTGGTTTAACCCCAAAAATCCCAAGACAATGGTAGTAAAAAAAGGAAAAACCCTGTATAATGGAGGAGAACATGGTAAGGGTCACAGAAACACAAAACGCTCATTATGGAAAAAATGAGGCAGCCAACAATTGGCAATGGCTAACAGGCCAAATAAAGCAGCTGCAGACGTGACTGTGTTCACACACTTACTGTGATGGAGACCCGCTGCTCTTTGGCTCGATCGATCACCTTGATGTCGTTGAAAAGAACGTTTTCCAAGCAGCCGTGGAAGTTTCTTCTGGAGTGAGATTTCTGGAGTCCAGACGCTGACGTTCCACCGAAACTGATCTTGTGAAAAAACAAATATTCATGTCAGAAATCACACAGACTAAAGATTTGTACGGAAATCATTTCAACTCGTTCATGAGTTTGTACAAATATGAAAAAACTACCTTTACACTAATGACATGCAATGAGGTGATAAAATACCGTCAGTTGTATTATTATAAAAAATTACAATACAGTGAAAAATTGTATTAGTATTAGTATATTTTTTAAATCTTAAAATATTATTCATGAATATTATTATTAAAAAGCATTTTTTAAATATATTTTGATGTACTAGTTAACATGTTAACTTGGAAAACAATCACTTAGTTACCTTGCCTATATATCTAAACACACAACTATATACAGTATGAATTAATTTTGTTAATATTATTAGACATAACTATCACATTATGATTCTATTAATTCATTAAATATTAATATTATTTACTATTATTGCTTTTGAATCTTTTATGCACCTTTTTTAACTTCTTTTTACTTTAATTATTTCCACAAATATACAGCATATGAATCAGGGCTCTAGACTGTGACCAAAATGGTCGTATTTGCGCAATTTCTTTGAGAATGGGCGAGTTAAAATTTGACGTGGTTGCATTTGTGCGAGTGCATGGTCTGCCCTTGAGCCGTGGCACATACAGTGTAGCAGGAGTCAGATTTCATTGATTACATGAAGAGAGTGACAGAGGTGTTTCAGTGCGAGCGCTTCAGGTGTAGAGTCTGGTTTATAGGCTACTCACCGCGTGTAGCATGAGTGTGAAGGTGCGCGCAGCACGTGGCAAAAAATGAAGCGAATATTGAGGAAACGATGGCTGACGGAGGATTTGGTTTTCACACTAAAGTAAAATAAAAGACCGCTTCTTAAACCAGAGATGGTGAACATGTTGGTATTCTTGTGGGGGGAAAAACATGTAAGTCCTGTCACCGACAGCCAGTTTAGTTTTACTTTTCTTTTTGTTTTCATTTTAAAAAGCTTTTTATCTTTGCTTTTTACCTCACGTTACGCTATGTAGGCTTTCCTTATTTTTTTATTTTTTTATTTGATTCCTCAGTGTTTGCTAGCATTCTGTAATTTCATAGTCGGTATATAATACAGCATATGATGTGTCTCTATACCATTCCTCGTCTTATTTGCTTTTGTTAATAAACGTTATGTAAGCTAGTTTGTCATTATTGTCTATTGTTTTATTATTGTTGCTCTTTATAATTAAGAATAAGAATGAATCCATGTTTTGTTTTAGTCTTAAAAAGTGAAATGTGTATAGATATAAGCAAAACAGACAATTATATTTTCTTGTAAAATGTGACACCAAGATCGTGAATTCGAAAGTGAAAGTGAAAGCACACAAAGCTTGGCTTATAACATAGCAAAAGAGGAATTCCTGTTCGCTAAATTTTAATCACAAATAATACACTCATTAGAACACTCGTTAACATATAGCTATAAACGTTCATCAGCATGCATTGATTAATCCCACGTTGTAGCAAAAAAATAAATACAAAAATAGCGACCAAATATTGTGCTCCTGCGACAAACTGACAACGTTAGTCGCAAAAGATTGACCAGTGGGAAGAATGAGTCTAGAGCCCTGTGAATTCAACATTACTTTTAAAATATTGTTATTATTATTTTTATTTTTTTTTTAGACTATTATTTTTGTAATCATTTTTGTGTAAAGCACTATGAATTACTATTGTGCATGAAATGTTCTATATAAATAAACTTGCCTTGTATTGTGATGCTTTTCTAGTTTACTGTAATATAAGGTATAAGTGTTAATATCAATATAAACGAACAGTGTCTCACAACAAAGTGAAAGACTCAGAAAGTGAAATCTAATTACGCACAGACATTTCCATTCTAGCTGATTTATGTTGTTTGTATAATTCACATGTTTGAAATGCTTTACTGGACTAATTGAGCTGGAGGTCGTTAGCAGCTCACCTCGTTTATCTCAGAGTGACTCCAGGACTCGGGAAGCTGGAACTGCTGGGTGTTTTTGTCCACAGTGAAGTTCACGAGTCCTCGAACTCGCTCCACGCTGACGTGATGCCAGTGCTGATCATCCAGCAGACTGCCCAGAGACACCAGAGGGTGGAAATCAGCCCACGAACCCCAGCCTGAAACACACGCACGCACGCACGCACGCACGCGCACACCAGAGCATGTGAGCGGAGCGGAGCGGGGAGCGAGCGAGGAGCGGAGCGTGCAAAATATAGTCGGAGCGCGGAGCGGGTTTTTATCCAAAGGCTGGAGCGATCGCTCTGTCTCGCTCCGGTTCCGCTCCGATACCGCTCACACCACAAGCCTAGGGCATGCACAAATCCACCCAGAATTCACCTGTGCCTTCAACAATTAACAAAACCATCAGTCTATACTTCAAAAATCGTTGTCATACAATCGTTGTGAAGGAGAGATGGAGTTCGTTAAATATTTTCAAAAGCAAACCGACAGGTCATACAGGTGCACAATTCCTGTCAAAAAAATAGATGATAACAATGTTGAACATGATCAGGAATGCGGTGATACGATTTCAGTAAGTAAGGATTCGTATTTTAATCTACAAAGACATATCATGCGGAAACATGACAGTGCGCTGCGTGAACTTGAGGAGGCCAGAGCAAAACGTGAGCATTTTGAATATGGTTGAAATAGGAAATATTGGCTAATAATCCATTAAATAAGTTTTGTCATACGAATATATTAATGTAGCCTACTTAACCCTATCCTTTATTTTTTATTGTTTTCTGCTGCCGGCCTGGTGTCCAGAAATCACCGCACTAGTCTGAAGCCTCAAACATTGTCCAGACTTGTTTTCTTGAAGGTGAACTCAAAAGAAGTGTAGATAAGGAAAGTATGCCTAAGCCTATTTTTTTATTATAGGCTAATGTAAGGGACGACCATAATTTCATTATTATTTATCATTATTAATCATAGGCTATATATTTAGGCTATTAGCCTAAGTTAATATGTTTAATGTGTGTGAAAGGCACATAGCCTAAATGTATTATTGGTCTATGGTAGGCTAGTCCGAGGTTGCATCGATAATTTTGTTCAACACATGGATGTTTAGTTTAGCATTTTAGTTTGTTTGAAGCCTCAGACTGTTTAATTTATGTTCAAAACTTGGATGTTCGCAGTTGTGTTTGTTTGAAATAAATATATGTTCTATTTTGACTGATGTTGCTGTTGCTGTGAGTTCTTTATAGGATATAGGCTGCGTGGCGGACGCGGTTGCTGCGTGTTGATTTTCCTTTCCGCACCTATGTTAACAGATTAGAGTTGCCACATTGCCTGCCGAATACGCGCGTATCAGGTGTGGTCCAACCATGCCGCAAACCGCGGCTCCACGACAGAATAGAAGTGAAGCGGATTTTTTCCGCAGCAGTCACAGCAACAAACCCGCTCCACGTCTGCCACACAGGCGTAAGGCTTCGGTTGAAAACGGCAGGTCTTAGGCATGCAGAGTAATTTTAAATTTGAGCGAGCGTGGAGCGATTTCACCGGAGCGGGATGAAATTGTAGATGAGCGGGGAGCGGAATTGAGCGGAGCGATCTGGTCCGACTTTGAGCGGTGGCGCGGAGGGAGCGAACACCACGTGAGCGGGGAGCGGAAATTCTCACCGCCAGCTCCGCTCACATGCTCTGGCGCACACACACACAAAACTACATAAGACAACATAAGACTACATAAAAACTACATAATTTGCATTTATTTTAGTAATTAAAATTAAATTATTGAAATCAAGTTGAAATTAATATTAGAGTTAAACTGCTACAATTACTAAAAATCTAATAAAAATACATTAAACTAAACAGGAATTTACAAAACAAAATAAAAAAATAATTATAGAAATGACACAGCACAATTACTTAAACTTTAAAAATAAAAATAAAAGATAATTCAAAATATGAATAAATACTATAATAGAATACAAGTAATATTAAAGTAACACATCACACTGTTTGTCTCATATGAATATCAAACAAAACACCGCTGCAACAAACTCAGCTCAATTAACATCACTGAGATGACCTGCTAAACCCTGCATTCACATACTCTTATTCCAGAACCTGCGACTGTCTGCTGTTTAAAGCCTCACAGACTTACTTATCACCTCCTTTACGTAGCTCCAGATCTGTGAAATAAACTGTGGCGTGGGCTAATTCTCACGCAGATGCTGAGATTTACTTCACCTGCGGCTCTGACACTCGGCCAGCTCGACTCACTTCTGCTGCCGGTTATATTAAGAACTGACACGCTTCTGAAAAGGCAAGTGAGACGCTTCCTTTGCTCAATCAGGATGAGGTTCAGGTGACAGCGGTTCACATGGGTTTGTTTATAGCCGTAAGACAGATCTTACAAATAAATAGATTCAAGGAATATAGTTAGCAATTTTGGTGCGGCATTAGAAATAAAACACATAAGAATAGAAACACATAAGAAATAAAAATAACAAGGAATAAGAAAAAATAACACAAAATAAATATGTAATAATAATAATAATCATCATTAATAATCTATATATCTATGTACCCATATATCATAATTATTATTTGTACATTATATTAATGATTTAATTAGCATTTTATTTGTAAAATGTATGTGTTTATTTTAGTCACTGCATTTTTAATATTTTCCATGATATATATATATATATATATATATATATATATATATATATATATATATCTATATATATATATTAGTTTATTTTAATATTTAAGTTTTAGTAATTTTATTAGTTTTTAATATTTCTATTTAGCTTTAAAAAAAAAAATCAGTTTTACTACTACTTTGAACTTTTTTATAATTATTTAGTTAATGTATTATTATAATTATGTATGTGTGTTTTTAAAACAACCAAAAAGTTAAAGAAATACAAATAAATAAATATATATATATAATTATTCATCTTTATATTACTTATATGGGGAGATTTTATTAAATGTAAATAAAATATGTAATTTTATAGGTGTGTACTAAGTGATGTTAACTCAAATAACGTTTTAGTCTTGTGGCTATATTTTTGAATATATTTTTTATATATTTGATATATTTTTGATATCCAATCATAAATTCAGGGACACTTTTACAAAGCTGAAAGAAGAGGACAGGCATTTCTCCTATGTTCATTGTCAGATGATGACAGATTGACAGTGTCGTATATTATTTTTCGTTAATCAGATTCGCTCTTCAAACACAAATATGAGTATGGCTGTCATGCGACTGAACAGGACAGATCAAGGCTGGGTTGGTGTTATTCTGCTTCATAAGAGGTACAAAAATCATGAAATATTGAGCAGTGGAACACTAAAGGTTAAATTACTTCAGAGCTGTCAACGCTGTAAAATCAAAGCAGAGCTGGTTTATATTCTGATGGTAACTGTCCAGTGCCGGACCAACCAATTGTAACTGATGAATAATTGATAGACATGTTGTGTGCCATAAACATAAAATAGATGCATTAATAGTAATAGGTTCATCTTACATGAATGCAGTGGCTAATGAACACGATGCAGGATGACTGACTGTGAGATGGAGCCTACATAATGCAGTTATATGAGCCTAAAATTCAAGATATTAGGCAAAAAATGACCCTATACGGGTTTTCATCTCATATTTATATAATATGATATAGTTTAGCAATCTCACACAAGCAAGCATTGTTTTCCCGAATCCATTTTTATTAGGGCTGCAAAACGATTCATCGCGATTAATCACATTCAAAATAAAAGTTGGTTTACATACTGTATGTGTGTACTGTGTATATTTATTAGTTATATAGAGATACACACACATATATGTATATATTGTAAAAAAATATTTGTATGTATATATGTACTTGTATAACATTTAGATTACATATAAATATACATATTTTATATTTATATCTAACATATACATGTATGTATGTATTTATATATATTTAATAAATATACACAGTACATACACATACAGTATGTAAACATAAACTTTTATTTTGAATGAGATTAATCGTTTTGCAGCCCTAATTTTTATACAAAAGTAAAAAAAACAAGACGTTAATAGCTTGTTCAATTTTAGACACCATATTGTCAATACTCCGTTTTACTCTAGTTTATATATATATATATATAGCTTATTTTTAATTTCAGTTGTACACATTTTTCCCCTTTTACTAAAGTTTTCCCCCTAATATTTATATTTTAATTTACCTTTATTTTAAATAATTATTATTTATTTTAATTATACATGTGTTTGTGCAATTACAATAAAAATATACACACACACTTCTTTGATATATTTACCAAGGGTGCTGATATTTTTGGCCATGACTGTATATATATATACATATAAATATATATATATATACTGAAAAACTCATGTGTGAATGAATCCTGGTTTTTGAATGAATCCAAGGTTTTTTATTGCAGTTTTTATTTAAAGTTTATTTAATTTAAAGAAATACATTTTTTGGTCTTAGTTAAAGTTAGCCATCTTTTATTAAGTAACTTTTTGTAGAATGTGTTTCTGCAGCACCTTTAGGATCAATATTTTGACTTTAGTTTAATTTCTCTTTGGTTTCATATTTTCTTTTCTCAGGAGAAACAGCAGGGAACTTAATTTAATCTCGTCACTGTCTGTGTGAAATGGATTGCTCTTTCCTGTATTTTCTCATCTCGTCTCAGTCTGCGGTTGTAAATCTCATGCGTGAGTATGTATGAGTTTGACAAATAAACTTACGTGTTCGATTTGCCATTTACGTTGACTTTGGCATTTGGAAATGTGAAGATTGCAGCAGCAGAGAACATGCTGTTTTCATCTGATCTCACACTTTTTGTCTGCAAGTTGAATTTGATATCAAGTCTGGATTAGCTGAAGTTTGCAGTATAATTTATTTGAATGACATTCAGGTTTGTTTGAGGAACGTACAGTAGTGGACTCATTCTGTCGCGATTGGCCTTTAAATATTCACGTCATCCCCATCTAAAGCCTGCATAAATCCAGCACGACTGCACTGAGAAGCAGCGGTTCAGAAGACAAACTGTGCCACAGGTCCGATCATCAGACGAGCACAGAAGCCTGTTATGTGCCAATGTTGTTGTTGTGATGCAGAGACAGATGTTAGTCTCTGGCAAACACAGGCTTCTGTCTGTGCCGAAAAATACATCTGCAAACAAGCTATGACATGAAGATTTATGCCCCACAACCCAAACTGTTTTATTCTGCTGGTCGTTTGCATTCATCAAGCTGTCTTTTTGCATTGTGCTCCAGTGCGTCATGTTCTGCCCCAAACTTCTCTAGTCCGAGTTAGAAATTAAATACACAATGTTCTGACAGCATTGACCGATGCTTTAGAATTCTGCAATCGTAAATGTTAAGTTTGTTTGTTTTGCAGGTTGCCACAGACGTCATTATTGTCAAATCTGATCAGCAGGAGCATGAACTCAAGTAAATAGTGTCAATTTTGATTTCACACTGAAATCAAATTACAGATATAAAAACTAATATTTAAATATTTAAAAAAAGACATACAAAAAAAAACTAATAAAAATGACAAAGCCCTTAAAGATATTTCAAAATATGAATTAAATTATAACTGTATCTACTAAACTGGTTAAAAAAGCTTATTACAAAACATGTTCAAATATTAAAAAAATATATAAAATATATGAACGTTTATTCGTCTATTCTTCATTGTTTAGTTTCTAGCCTCTAAAACTCAACATATGCAGGTACTTCCAGTCTAAAAACATTTTAAAAGCCATTTGAAGTGATGCATAATCAATACTGGCTGAATGTAATGTCTTCTAAAATGATACAGAGTGAATGCAGCAATAGCTTTGAAGTGCAATGTCCTTACAGCACAGTAAATATCATCTAAACAAGAGGAACGAGCGCACATCATCGACTTGGCAAAGACAACAGCGAGCCCCACAACGCATGTCTGACAAACAGTGTCCAGCCATAAACAGTGTCCAGCCGAGAGACCACTTTAGCACTTTCACAAACCGCTCTAATAAATGATGGCAGGCATCTTTGATTTGCTTGAAATTATGGTGAAAGCAGAGAGAGCAGTTACTTCACGATGGATAAGCCAAGATTTACAGACGCGAGGCCTTCAAACTCCTCCAGACCGACTAAGATGAGCTCTGAGAGACTTCAGAAAAAAACAACTTCAACACTGGGGAACTGAGATATGATGAAAACAGCACATGTTCGCCGCTTCATCCAACCCTGTAATCTTCACTTTTCCATGGTCACATTCAAACAGTAAATCGAACTAGGGCTGCCACGAATGACTATTTTCATTGCGATTAATCTAACGATTAATTTGCCGATTAATCGATTAATCTAAACGATTGATTTCCCACCAAAAAAACTAAAATGTTACATAAGAATATTTTATTAAACTAAATCAAATCCAAATTTCTATGAAATCCTTTTTTAAAGCAAAAGTAAAGTGCAACAGAGTGCAAGAAGCAAATTTCAATGTTATAGTGTAAGAATGACAACATATCCACGTGTTCTAGTCTACAAATACAATTATTATAAAAAAAAAACTTTTTAAAGGAGTATTTACCAGAAATTTTATTTACCAGAATTTATTTAGGTGAAAAATGTGTATTTGGAGATGCTTTTGATTATATGGAACCATTAAAATTGAATCCAGAAAATAATGGAAAACAGAATTTGGTACAGATAACACTGTAAAACTAAATTAATTAGACAGGCTTTTCGATTAATACAATTTTTTTATTTTTTATTATTTAACAATTAAAACGGATTTCATAAGGCCCTATAATTATATATTTTTTTGTGGTAATAAAAATAGATGTAAGTTATCAATAGCTTTTAAAATGACTTAAAATACATACAGTATATAATAACAATTAAATAAATGATCAAAATCAAGAAATCATATGGTTTTATTGAACAAATCTGTTAAAAATACATAAGCAATAGAGCTAATGTTCATTACGCATTACAGCAAAGGCCTGCAGGGGGCACCGACGGCCTGGTGATTATTTTTACACACTACTCCAATCTAATCCTTGTTTAATATTGACCAAGTACCATTTGATTCAATTGTCCACTTAATATTTAATATTTGTCAATTTCTTTAGGACATAAATGCTATAGCCACTGTAATGAAAAGAATATGTGGACAAAACGTGTAAACTCAGAGTGCGGGTTTGAGCTTTTATTTTGAAATCACGATGTATTCTCCAGTGTTTGTGTAGATTTATAAATTATTTACCTTACAAATCTGATGTAAGAGTTGTGCCATGTGATTGGCTGATTATCAATTTGTGTTACCAAGCAATTGAACAGGTGCACCTAATAAAGTGGCTGGTGAGTATATACATATATATATATATATATATATATATATATATATATACACACACAGTATCTCACAGAAGTGAGTACACTGATTGGACCTCAGTGCTTTAACAGGACTATGGACTTGTAAAAGCTCTGATAAATAGGCAGGGCGCCAACCCATTTAAAATCTTAAAAACAAACAATAAAATCTTGAACTCGATCCTAAAACGGACAGGAAGCCAGTGTAGTGAAGCTAAGACCGGGGTAATATGCTCATATTTTTTGTCCCAGTTAAGAACCGAGCTGTTGCATTCTGGACTAACTGTAAGCGTTGAAGAGATGACTGATCCAAACCAACATATAACGAGTCACAATAGTCTACTCTTGATGTTATAAAAGCATGAATTACACTTTTAAACTCCTTACGCGGCAGGTAGGGCTTGACTTTAGCCAACAGTCTCAGTAGAAAAAAAAACATTTTGGCATTTACAACAGAACTAATCTGTTTTTTCAAATTTAAAAGCACTGTCGAAAATCACACTGAGATTCCTGGTAAATGGACAAACATACAATCCTAAATTAACAAGTGCATCTACACAAGCACTTAGATCCCCAGGACGACCAAACACAACAATCTAATTTTTATTAAGACAAAAGGTCTGATCCATTCATGTTTTAAAATCTCTCAGGCAATTAAGTAATGACAGAAATGAAGCTTTGTCATTTGTTTTGACAGGCAAATAAATTTGTACATCATCCACATAACAATGGAAGGAAATATATATATTTTTTTTAAATATGCCCCAAAGGCAGCATATACAAAGAACACAACATAGGGCCCAATATGGATCCTTGGGGGACACCACAAGAAAGTGGGGCAGCAGATGAAGAAAATTAACCTAGGTGAACAGAAAAACTTCTGGAAAATAAATAACACACAATCTTGTATTTGTTACAGCAAATCTTCCTATTTCCTATTCCTTCCTACTAAGTCCTGTCTGTGAAGGATGTGTGAACACTACTCAACAGCAATGATGTGAAACTTCAGGAAACACATCTGAAAATCAGATTATTCCAGATAATGCATTATGCCGTTGCGTTTGATCACAGTTGTAACTCAAGCAGCATTCATGAGGATAGAGAGACTGACGCTGAGATCACAGATGGCATTGTGGGAATCTGTGCCATATGGTCCCGGACACGACTGACTGCATCTCTCACTCACACCTGAAGAATTTCCTACAGCAAACCTGCTGAAGAAACCCTCTCAATTAACCAGCATCCTGAGCCATTAGTAAGTCAGACCATATATACTGTATATAGATACATATATATATGTCAAAGTATGACCATATATATGAGTATATAAATGAGCTTTTATAATAATAATAATAATTACTATTATTATTATTTAAATATTACTATTTAAGTTTGTATTCTATTGAATGCATTTATTTATTCATTGATTTATTTATTTTACTGTGCATTATGAAATTTTCTATGACATTAATTATGCACATTACTCCAAAAATTCTCACTGGCAATTCTCATTAATGTAACACAGTAAACAATATTCTAATAAAATTACGTTTTATTTTAAAAGGGCTGCTGTACTGCCTTTAATTTTTATTTATTTAATTATTACTCTTTTTTATAGCTATATGTTATTACGCATCCATATTTCTTTTTAATATCTTTATATATAATATATTTTTGACTATAATCTATAATATAATATCTCTATCTCTTTTATATATCTATGATAAATAATATATTTATTTGGGGATAAAAAACTGCTTAATTATGGTTTTATTTTTGGGGTGAAATATGACCCCGAAATGTTCCTAACAGCTTCTGTGAGATTAATTAAAAAAGATGGAATATGAGTATCTTAATCAGTAATACAGTACCGTGGTCTACAGCAGTGTACTGTGGAATTAATAACTGATGGAATTGCTGTATCATATCATAGTATTTTAACATGTAGTTTGTAGCCCAAAACACAGCTTTCATGCTGTCTGCTTCAAACTGAATGACTTTAGAGAAAAGAGGCTCAAAATCAACATTTATCAACACAAATGAAGATAATTATTCATTCCAGCAGCAGCGAGATGTGTTTTAGTACCTTTTCTGAGCTGCAGGAGGAGTTTCCCTCTGAATAACTCCAGAGTGAGCGAGTGTCCGCTGTGCTCCTCCATGTGAACCAGCATCCCAGAGTTCAGCAGGGTTTTGAAGTTCATGGACAACACGTCTCTGTCTGCCAGACTGATGCTGAGATCCGGCCTGAAGAGCAAGTGAGCGCTGCCGTCAAAACTGACCACATCAGACTCTGAAAACACAGCAGAAACAAACACAAGAACTGAAGAGATCAGGCTGAACCGCTCAGAAGCAGGCAGTACAAACGACCGATTTCTGTACTAGTCAACAAGACTTCATCTGCATTCAGTAAATACACTCTAATGAACTACAGCAAACATACAAACAAACAAACAAGCAAACAAACAAACAAACAAACAACCAAATAAACAAACAAACAAACAAACAAACAAACAAACAAACAATGCATTTCATAATAATGAACTAAAACAAATACACAGATAATGAATTACAGTAATTAAATAAAATATATAAATAAGATGAATTAAATAATAATGAAAAATAATAATAATAGACAATAACAAATAAGTAAATAATGAAGTAAAATAAATTAATAATGGATTAAAATGTATAAATACATAAATACACTAAAATGAGTCAATAATAATGATATAACATTAAAATAAATAATTACCAAAAACATTTAAATAATGAAATATCCTAAATAAATTGCAGTTAATAAATAATGGACTACCATAAACAAATACACTATATATACATAATGAACTAAAATTATAATAAATAATAATGAATCTAAAATGAGAAATCACAAATATATAATGAAATAAGGAACTCAAAATAAATAAATAATCAACAATAAAAGATAATAGTAATAAGCTAAACATAAAAAACAACAAAAGAGCAGCAATATGCAAGTGCTATAACACACCTCCGTCAGCTTAACGCAGTACATGTAGCACGTTTAAAAAATATATATAATAAATAAAAAGAAAACAGATAGAATAGAAAAAGAATAGAACAAGCTAGTGTTAGAGGTCTTTTTTGCTTTTTTTAATTGTATAATAAATAAAAAGAGAACACAAATAGATAGAATACAAAAAGATTAGAAAAGCTAGCGTTAGTTCATATATATACTGTACAACAAATACATATTCAGATAATGAACTGTAAAAAACAGACTATAATAAATAAAAAACTAACTATAAATAATGAAATATATCAAATAAATATATAATGCACAATGGAGAAAGTTACACACAAACAAACAAACAAAATGAATAAATAAAGATTCTGTCTGTGATGTTAACTGCCTGAGGAGAAACACTGTGACTCTGAGACGCTTTCTAAATATTGATCTGTTTGTTTGTGTGTATGTCAACAAACCCCTGACTCGAACTATTCAACTCTGTGCATTATAATTGGTGTTTGTGCAGCTCTATTAGCGCTCCTGATGTATTCAGGTACAGCAGCTTCACTAAACGAAGCAGGGAGAGAGTTTAAACCTGAGGTCAACAGAGATGATGCAAACGCCTGACACTGGACACAACCTGCAGATCCCAGCAATAAATTATACATCTGTATGAATGAAGGGAAACATCCCATCCCTAATGGTCTGCTATATTTAGAAACGTGGAAACAATCCAAACGCTGTTAATACACTTGAGGCAAATAAACACTGTAGTATGTTGACTGGAGCTTTTGCCCTGCAGTTCTGCCCCGTGTGACAACACGTCTCATTCATAGGACCTCTGAGAGACCAATCATACATCAGCCAGCGCACTGGGCTGCAGTCGGACTGAAACATGCTCGTCTGCTCTCAGATGATAACATATAATACGTGGCATTTGGAGATGTGAAATTGTCATAGTATAGAGCAAGGGTTTTCAAACTGTGGGTCGCAGAGTGGGACAAGGGTGGGTCGCACAAAGCCATGGCGGTAGCTAAATGACACTCACACAGTTCCTAGGGCTGGATGATATACAAATATTAATTACGAATGACAATATTGGGATTTAAAACCCAAGCACGGGTGTGCACAAGTTTTAATAACAGCGAGGGTCTCAGAGGGACAGTTCATTATTAAAATGCTCAGGTCCGCATTATTAATGAGAAGAAACTCGCTCACTTCACTGCGCTGTGTTCTACAAGAGATTGCATACACCTGAAAAGCCAAATGTTGCGAAAACTATTTCAGGTATGTTCATTCATTCCTATCGTCTGTTTGAACTCGATGCTGTATCTTTCCGAGAGATGTAAAGAGTTTGTTGCTTTCGTTCCTTCATATGCATTTGATCCATAAACTGTCTGTAAAAAGCATGTCACATGTACGGGTTGAGCAGGGCACAAATGCGGGTTAATTGTAACACTATGCAAACATTTCCAAATGCTAGCATAACAGAATTTACAAAATGTCCTATTATTTCCTTGCCATACCATCACTATATAAAGAAAAAAAATGTGCCAAAGTAAAAAAATCTTTTGAAGATATAGCTGAACATTTATTGAACCATGGCAAAAGTACATTTCTGGCTGAAGTAAATTTGTCATCTTGGTTTTTAGTGTTTATTTAAAAGGAGACACATCGGTCTCATAATTCTGCTTCACTTCTTAAGCTTTGCTAAAAATAAGAAAGTGTTGGTTGTGAAGGCATTTTCTGCGCTGAACTAACAACACTCGCAGTGTGAATTACAGTTCATAGCCACACCGGAGTGAGTGCATTTCGAGGTTTAACGGACATATTTCATAGACTCACTAACGTCTGTAAATGAAGAAATGTAAATATTACTAGTGACATTTTACAGTGGTAGGCTACTGTATAATTTATTATGTGACAAATAAAGAAACCTCGAACCTACTACATTTTTTTCTTTTTCTTAAATACTTCATTTCTGCCATATTATGCTTTAAATTAAGATTAAGCTTATAGTAATGTCAATTGTTTTTATCTCAAATATTTTGGTGGGTCTTGAAATAGATTATACTTGTCTAGGTGTGTCGTGGAATGTAAAAGTTTGGGAACCCTTGGTATAGAGCACAGGCTGATCTGGAGCTTCATTAAGATCGTAATCACAAACCTAAAAGGAAAGCATTAGATTAAAGGTAAAAGGCACCAAACTGAAATCCAAAAATATTGAGTCTAACACATATGCCAAACACATCTTCTATTTGGCTGCATAAACAGAGACGCGTCACATATCACATAGCCCCGCCTAAAAACTCACTCCATTGGTTACATTATCACATAGCCCCGCCTCTAAACTCACTCCATTGGTTGAGACAGTAGTTGAAATATCATCAAACAGATTCATGTTTTGAGAGTGCCACAGTGCTTCATTCTTCATTCTAGTTTGACAATTCACAACAATACAAATTTGAATCATATTTAAACATACATTTTCATAATTTGCAGGATTTAATTATAATAATAATAATAATTATTAATAGTAGTAATATTATACTGTTACATTCATTTCATTAAACAATATTTTTAATAATATTTAAATAAATTCGTAACAAAAGATTTTTAAATCAAATTTAATTAAATAACCAATTATATTAAATTGATTCATAACTTAAAATATTAAATCATACTTTAACAAATACATTTATTTGTTTAAATATACACAAATAAATAAATCATAATATGTAGGATTTACTTTTACATTTACAAAAATAAATACATCTAAATATACAAATACAATATTTTACATCATATATGAAATAAATCAAATTAATTCATATATAAATGGACAAATTAATGCATACATAAAATTACATTTGTTTACATATTAACATAACATATTTTAAATGATATTTAAATAAAATTTAAATATATTTAAATATTTAAAATACATATTTTGTTAAAAAAAATAACTTTTTTAAATCAGTTAAATTAATGAATAATAAATAATGAACCAGAATAAATTAATGTCATAACTAAAGATTTTCAATTAAACAAATCCAGAAATAAAAACATAACTTTTTAATTTTAATTTAATAAATAAATAACAAACTATAATATACTAATTTCATAATGAAACTTTTATTTAATTTCTTATTTAAATATTTATTTATTTGAAATAACCTTTAAATAAACAACTAAATTAATGATATGAAAGATTTTAAATCATATTTAAATGAATAAACACATGTCATGATATAGAAGATTTGAAATCGATAACTATAATATAAACTCTTTCATCATTTGAGCGCTGTCCAGTGGTTTGTCGGTGTTGAACACGTACTGTATTGGCAGCCGTAGGTCTCCAGTCTCAGGCCGATCCTGCCGTTAGGGTTCCAGTGGAGCGGCAGTATCCGGACGTACTGAGCGATGACGGGCTGCTGGAGTTTGTACATCACCACACTGTCAGCGTTCGAGTTCCCAGAGAAAGCCTTGAAAGAAGAGAACACCAGTGTTATATGTGTGTGGTTTGTTTGACCTGATGCACTAATGCGCTCCTGCATCTTTTATGTTTCCCACTGGATCATAAAGATGCAGATTGTTGATCCTGAACTCAGGTGGCAGGTGAAGAGACCAGTCTATAACTCACATTCAACATAACACAAGCCGAGACCCTGTGGAGACCGGAGCGATAGGACATGGCCACGGGTCAGCGAGCAGCGCTCCTCTCCATCACATCACTGTATTAAAGGAAATCAATACAGCACTAACCTGCTCAACAAACCCCGGCTGGTTAGGCTGGACTACGACCAGCTGAAGAGTTGTTTAAAAAATAAAACATATGCATATGAATTGAACAGCACAAATAAAATAATTTTAAGATTCAGTGTAATTTTTTAAAATCAATGAAATGATAAATTAGTTTTTGATTATCATTAACATAAAATAACAATTAAAATAGTTACATTTAAAACAAATATTATATATATATATATATATAAATATTTATTTATACGTAAACATCTATGTGTTATTTATGCTAAATTATACAATATATATTAAATATATATAATATATATATATATATATACTATTTACTTTTTAAAATGTATATTACATTTAGAAATATATACAATATATATAAATAAACAATTGTAATAAATACATTTTAAATATACAATTATTAATTATAGTATATCCAAAATAGTTTTTTTTTTTTTTTTGATTAATGTTGAAATCAATGTGTTATAATCTGTGTTAAATATGAATCAATACTGCATGTTGAACTATTATATTTATTTGATACTATATTTTTATATGTATGTTAAATATATAAATAAATATAAAACAATTATAAATAAATGTAAACAAGACTATATTAAATATAACATTTGTAAAAAAATTATTACATAAAAAATTAATGTTTGTCACATTGAAGGATAATTATATTTATATTTTTTTATATTAATACATAAATAAAATGTATAACGTATATATAAATTGACAACATAATACATAAATACATTTACAGATACATTTACAGATAACAAATTATAGCTATAAATATAAAATATAAATGCTAATATAAATAATAGACAAAACAATTCAAAATAATTAACCTAAACTATAAATACTAAATACAAAATTATATTAAAAAAAAATATACAAAAATTAAAATGATAAAATATTTATATGATTCATTATGGAACATATATAATATACCTGCAAGCTGTTTAGTTCAAGACACAAACTGAAAAATCACCAAAACCAGTGAAACACTAGATTGGCCGATTTGGGAGGCCAGTCAGTCCAATGTAAACCAGCGAACACCCGCACAGTACCTCAGGCTGCTTTCATAATCAGGGATTTTCCAGCTAAGGTCCTGCTGGCCATTTTAAGAGGCAACAAGTCGACTTCTTGTGGGTTATTTTGCAGGGAGGAGTGTTCATTTTGTCCTTATAACTGTCAAAGATGTCTGCAATTTGTAGTTTGTGGGCTCTGAGCAGCGCTCTCAGTGTGTTTGAAGAGATCAGACGTCTGCTGGAGTGCAGTGTTAAGCCCAACAAATCGCTCTGTTTCCTGCTGAGGAGGCGCATCTCATTTGCTCTAAAGTGGCCTGTGAAATATATCAAGAGACAAGGTGCAAATCCTCCGGCATCAGGAGCGACAAGCTCTCGCTCTCACCAGAGTAAAAACACAGGCGCTCACGTCTTCAACTCTAAACGCTGCTCGTGACAGACAGAATCATGACCAGTGTTTCTCACCGCAGACTGATACAGACACAATACAGGTCTCAGGTCTGTTCTGACCGGTCACCGACCACAGGAAAAACAGCACAGAATAATAACATGCAACTAATCATAGAATCAAGTAAATATCATTTGGGGTCAGTATGATTGTTATGAAAGGATATAAATACTTTTATCCAGAGAGGATGCATTAAATTGATCAAAAAGTGACAGTAAAGACATTTATAATGTTACTATTTCAAATAAATGCTGTTCTGTGAACTTTCTATTCATCTTGTGAATCCTGAAAAATAAGATGTATCGTGGTTTCCACAAAACTATTGGGCAGCGCACCAACATTTTCAACATTGATAATAATCAGAAATGTTTCTTGAGCAGCAAATCAGTATATTAGAATGATTTCTGAAGGATCATGTGACACTGAAGACTAGAGTTATGATGCTGAAAATTCAGCTTTGATCACAGAAATAAATTACAGTTTGACATATACTCACATTGAAAACAGCTATTTTAAATTGAAATAATATTTCACAATCTTACACATTTTAATGTATTTTTGATCAAATAAACAGCCTTGGTTAACAGAAGCTACTCTACATACAAAAAAATCTTTAACATATATGACATACTTTTAATCAAATTTGAAAAATGCCATTACAAAGGTAAAAAGGAAATGTCCCTGTAAATCACTGAGTCAAATATCCCCTCGTATTAGGAAAGCATTTTTTTATCCGATTTTTTGATTATTGACCAGAAAGTGCTTTTTTAATTAGGAGGACAAGCGCTCCTAAAAAGAAAAGCAAGCATAGAACCCGGTGTAACAGTATATTAGATCTGTGCACGAGGTCTTAAAGAGACAGCAGCCTAAATAAGCCTGCAGCTGTCTGTGAAGACCATCCAGAGATATTTTACAGTTGAAAAGATTATTACAAATTAAATTTGTATCTTGTTTTTGTTTGTGCTATTGATTGCCATTAATGTATTTGTTCATATTTTATTATTTACTATTTAATTGTCTTTTTTAGTTATAATAAATTCAATTCTGAGTTCTGAGTGAATGTGATTCTTTGGTGGGGAGGGGGCGTGGCCCATGGGAAAGAGTCCTGCCACCACAGCTGGAAGAAATCCTAGAGGAAACACTGTGTATATATATATATATATTAGTGGTGGGCCGTTATCGGCGTTAACGTGCTGCGTTAACGTGAGACTCTTATCGGCGATAAAAAAAATATTGCCGTTAATCTATTCTCAAAGTTGGGTTGGGAGCTGGGTCTATACTACGCAAGCTATGATGACTTTCACCCTGATATTTTAGCGCGGATGTATACCTAGCCGAATTGCACTGTAGGGGGCGAGAACGAGTCTTCGAACTAGAGGCTCGCAGTCCGTGATGGACAGATTGTTAACGGCTGGTCTATGTGGTAATACAATCGGGCAGGACATCCAAACGCTCACCTATCATTCATCAACCTCAAATATGGCTTTTCATCTGAAAGATGTATGTAGTAGCAACTTTACATGGCCGCTCAATATGATGTTAACCTAGAGAAATGTGCGCTATTGAAGTGTTTGTGTGGAAGCGCGTTTGCTGCAGGACAGGCTCCGGTGCGCTCACTTGCTCTTAAAATCTCCGTCATTCTTGGTCATACAGATAAAAGTAGCCTAATACATCTTTCGAATCTGTAAAGACTCTACGTTTATTTGTGTGCACTCAGAATAACAACGAAACGTTGCGCTTTTAAGCAAACAGGATGCGCTTTAGGTCTCATGTGAACTTGAGAATTCACTCCCGTGTCACCCTCTGCTTCGAACCTGTGTGTATGCCTAACGTTACTGTGAAATTACCACATCAGACGTGACGTGCTAACATGGATGCAGCTATGAAGCCGCCGGGTTTGCTTCAGGGAAAATTTATTTTTAAGAAGCTTCCCAATGGAAACTGTAAACAGTTCATCACGACCTCTTATGTAGGCCTACAGTTCAAAATTCATGTTTAACTGAATAAACAGTTAGTAAACACAAGTACATCTTATTGAACATAGTTTATTTTCATCACCAATTATCATAGTAAACCAGCTTTCTCAAGCAGTTTGTGATGCATTCTGGAAACAGGAGATGAGCCCCTGGTCCAATGCGCCACCTGGCTTGAGAAACCCGTTCTCAAAGACTTACTTTTAGCCATTATTTGGGTAGCACACATATTCTGAATGCCTTCGGCAGAATTCAAATGAGCCATTTAATCTAGATTAATCTAGATTAATTCCAAAATTAATCTAGATTAATCTAGATTAAAAAAATTAATCTATGCCCACCCCTAATATATATATATATATATATATATATTAGTATATTGATTAAATTATTAAGTATTAATATTATAAAACAGGAAAAATATATAATCTACCTGTTAGCTGGTCAGGCCAAGACACATCTGAACAAACACCAAAACCCGCTATACAGTAATTTGGCCAATTTGGCAGTGTCCAGAAGATCACAGAGATGCATAATGGGCCTGTTTTGAGGTAGCAAACAATGTACGAGTTGCTCAGTGGGACGACGACTTCTGCTCAGACAAGCAGCACTTACTAAAACTCAATCGCTGCAAAGCATTTTATCTCGTCAGAGCATGTTTTTAGGTGAGGAATTAAAGCCTTACCCTGATGCTATCCTCCTGTCGGTATGGCCTCCAATTATGGCCCGTGTCACTGAACATGAGGAGGTAGCGTGTGACCCAATCAGAGCTGCCGTATCGGCCCTGGGTGGCGATGGCTGTAATCTCCGTCCGCTGCTCCAGCTTGATTTCCAGCCACTGGTACTTATTAGAGTCCAGTGGGGACCAGCCTCCGGCACCTGCGGGACACAGCACACGAACCAAGGCTTCTTACTCCGCATTATGCGCTGCGCTGCATGGATTGGATCACATGCTATTCATAACTGACCCACTGCTATGGCATTTGTTAGGAGGAGACAACAACAGCTGCCTTGATAGGGAGCATCCAAACTGAAACTGAACCCTTGTAAGTGGCTGACATGCAACGCACTACATAGGCAGTTATTGTGAAGTGCACAAACTAATTTCAATTTCAATAAGGTTTGATGTTAGCATCAAACAAGAAATATTGGGTGACTATTTTGAATATAGTATACAATATATATATATGTGATAATAATTCTATATATAATTAATTTTATATTTATTTGATATATATAATGTAATATTTGATATATACAATTATATATAATATTTTTATTTAATAGTAATGTATTTGTTGACATGCAAGTATACAAATCATATTTGGATGAAGGCAATAAATTAAGTGTGTCCACCATTAAATATACTTTTTTTAAAAGGGTTTGTCACAATGCATTCTGGGATTGGATGTTGCCTTAAATGTTGTAAAGAAAGCTGTAAAGTTATGTCATTAAGTCTGTATGCATGATGCCTTAACATGCTATCTAGGTAGGCAGCTCAATAGATTTTGTAAGAGGCTATTCTTTCCACGCTTTTCCTTCATGTTGGTGTGAAATTACACTCACTTATCGACATATCTTAATGAGGATAAAGCCGTTCCACTGTAAAAATCCTGTTAAAAACCTGTTTGTAGTCTAATAACAGTTCATCAGACTTCATTCTGATCTTTTCATGAGTGAAATTCTCTTTGTACCTTTCAACATCACATCTAACCCTATGAATTATGCTTTTAAAACTTACTCAAAAATTAAGTTTCGTTTCCTAAAGAAACTGTTTAACAGCATTTTCATTTGCATACAATCTCAGAAAGGACAAAAAGCACTTTAGAAGCACCATAACAGGCTCTTCAGATTACTTACTACTTCAGATTACTACTACAAGCACCTTGACGCTTCACATGAATTATGGAAGTAACTTCTGTTAAATTGTAAACAATCAGCAAAGATTTGCTCTTGATTGCATTAATCTACATCCCCTCCAGAACTCTGAGATCTGCGAGTGAACGACGCCTTTGTGGTGCTATCACAGAGAAGCATAAAATTACTTTCCAGAACATTTTCATTCACCGTTCCTGGCTGGTGAAATTAAATTCCCACCCCAATCTGGAATGCTGAATCATTGACAATTTTCAAGCGACACTTGAAAACTAATCTCTTCTGTCATCACTTGACTTTGCTCTCTTTGCTTATATCTCCCTGTGTAGCTAGCATTTGCTCGTATCAATGCCTGGAACGTTGTATTACAAGCACTTCCTTTGTCTGTTTGCCTGTTTATAATGTATTGCTTATTATATTCCTCAATTGTAAATCGCTTTGGATAAAAGCGTCACTAAATGAATAAATGCAATGTAATGTAAATGCAATAACAAGCATTTTCAAAAACTTGGTACTATGAGGTGACATTACAAATACTGTATTTACCAGCTTTAGAAAGCTTACAGTAAAGACTGCTAATAGGGATTAGGAGGCAAAAGAGGAGACGATTACATTTTAAAGCATCCGTGTGAAAATGAACCTGAAGAGAGACATGAGGATTTAAGGAGAAAAAATTATTCTCAGTGCATTCCGTGAATTGTTCATGAGGTACATTGTAAATTAAGACCACAAATATGCAGTATATGCTGTATTTTTCATACTGAAAATAATCCTAAGGAAAAGATGCAGTGGCTGAAAAGAGCTCTTGTCACATTACACTTCCAAGCGTTACGTTACTCTCCTGATGTCTGATTATAAACATGAAGGGAGATTTACAGCTCATTCAGTCAAGCTCACGGTTAAGGATGATTTGTAATGATTATGATTTGAAATGATTTGATACTTATTTTTAAGTGGAACTTACTCAAACTGGAAGAGCCTCCATAATTTAAAATGCTGTATAGAAAAGTCAACATGAACAGTCTTTAAAAGATCTCCTTTTTTAGGGCCCCATGAAAAAAATATTCCAACCCTCCCCAAGTTCCTTCAAGTTAAACCAAACTTTGATTTTGACGGCTGCCGTGGAGAGTTTTGTTTGTATATGTATATATAATGTGACTTTAGGGTTTTCTCAAATGAAACAGTCAAATGCTCAATAAAGCTCAATAAGAGCAGTTTTGGAGATGTTGTTCATGTATTTATGTCCTTATTCAGTGAGACACTGAAACGATGAAGCACACTTCAGTATGTGTGTAGTAAAGGAAAACGCATGTCTGCGCCTTTCATTCACGCTGAGACACATGCAGGATTCATATAAAAAAATCGGACAAATTCTGTGAAATTCCACTTTATACAGTAAATTCCATGTTTATGACTGGATTCCGTGATTCTGTCCATGTTGTACACATTGCAGAAATCATATGGCCATACTTTTGTGCTCCACAGAACTAGATTTAAAAAAAGTAAATTATGACAGGATTTCAATATTGGCAAACTATCCCTTAAATTTTGCAATAGTAACAGGCAGCTACTGAACGCATTAATATTCAGTCACAACACAGTCCATTTACCTACAGCTGACCATAAATACTGACACAAACAGGCCTGGAAATCCCGTCAGATCCCTTAAGGAGCTGCATTGGCTGGACACCCGTAGTGCTGGGTCTCACACTGCATATGGGGATCCATATACCTCAGTGGTGCAGCCTAAAACAGATCAGACGGCATCATAAAAGCTACCTGTCCCTCGTAAATCATGATAAAACAGCCGAACGGTGGGGTTGCTCTGAGAGAGCCAGTGAGAGCGACACCTGCTCGGGATGGGAGCCACGGCGTACTGGCAGCACAGGAAGTGAAAGTGCTGAATGTGACCAAAGCGTCGGAGCCAGATGGATAGAGCCATCAGACAGGTGGAGCCTGGCGAACCCAAATCCAGCCGCCCCGGTGTGTCTCGCTCATAATCAGGACAGCCAGACCCAAGATGGGATATTCTAGAGCACGACGGGACCTACATTCACATCAGAAACGCCAGTGTTTATAGCTAGAGGATTATTTTAATGCTACCAGGCTGCTCAAAAAGGCTAATGGAGCTGTTTCACTGAAGTATCAACACTTTTGTTTCTGCTAAGATTCCTCAGAAGAAATAGATATAGACACAATAATCTGGAATACTCTTAAAAATAAAAATATATTTTTATAATCATAAATATATATTTTTTTTATATATTTATATGTGTGTGTGTGTGTATATGTATGTGTCATATATATATATTAGGGGTGGCAAGGTACATGTATTTCCTACCGAACCGTCACGTACGGGCATCTCGGTTCGGTGCATGAGGCCTTACGACGAATACAGTCAATTCACCCCCAATCCAGAAGGGGGTGCTCGCAGTAATGCAACACTGTTTGATAACCGCCAGAAATAACAGTGAATGCCGTGAGTTGCACACTTGAAAACCAAGCCCACTAGACAGTGACCATGTGCGATTCTGAATGTGTCTCTCACATGGACTGACAAAGGCATGCGCACTCAACTGTTTGCGAAATGGAGCTTTGTGCTCGTGTGTCCTACCTCTCTCATTCGGCAAAAATCAAAATACTCCATAATATTTCCGTATTTGCATGTAACGTATCTAAATGAGAAACTATTATTTATTATGCAAATGACAGGCTTGTATTCCAGTCGCATTCCAACGGTGATACAGAAGTGGGTGCGCTGATGTTTGGTTCACTGTATTTTATTTTGATAAAGTACTACCAGTGCTGTCAAGTTAGCAATGCTGGAACTGATGGATGTGTGTGTGTGTGTGTGTGTGTGTGTGCGTGCGTGCGCTCTGACGCAATCACTTCTACTGTTATATTATACCAGCAGAATAAACTGTAAACCCTTATTGTCTTATTAATAATGCATCAATGTATAAAGGTCTGCTTTTATTTATGTACAAGCACAATGAAAACAAAAAAGAAAACAAATAGGATGTCGCTTTCTGCCATTTGAGTTTCCCTTCTGTGAACAAATTAAGTGTGTCACTAAAATTAATTGAAATGCATCAAATATAGACTGTTACGTGTCGCACTGCCCCCCCCCACCCTGTTTATCTGTAAACTAAATAAAATGTATTTCAAGAATTTATTAATTGTGTGTATATATATATATATATATATATATATAAAGGTGCATCTCAATAAATTAGAATGTCGTGGAAACGTTCATTTATTTCAGTAATTCAACTCAAATTGTGAAACTCGTGTAGTAAATAAATTCAATGCACACAGACTGAAGTAGTTTAAGTCTTTGGCTCTTTTAATTGTGATGATTTTGGCTCACGTTTAGTAAAAACCCACCAATTCACTATCTCAACAAATTAGAATACTTCATAAGACCAATAAAAAAATTTTTAGTGAATTGTTGGCCTTCTGGAAAGTATGTTCATTTACTGTATATGTACTCAATACTTGGTAGGTGCTCCTTTAGCTTTAATTACTGCCTCAGTTCGGCATGGCATGGAGGTGATCAGTTTGTGGCACTGCTGAGGTGGTATGGAAGCCCAGAATCTCTATAGGGTTCAGGTCTGGTGAGTTTGCTGGCCCATCATCTATCTATCTTTTATAGGAGAAGCATTTGAGAAGCAGGAGACAACTGTTTTAGAAAAACAACTGATATATTACTGAGATCTCATTTGTACAGCAGATGGAGGTTTGGTTATTGTTGTTCAGTACTGCTGAATCATGGGTGATATTGTCATACACGCTGTGTCTACTAAAACAAAACAATCCTGGGTCAGAGCCAGTTAGCCTCAGAGCAGCATAACTAGCCTATTTTAGTATTTAGGGCAGCGGCAGCAAGAAGCCGAGATAAATATGTGCGTCAGAATACATTGACATGGCCACTGAGACGGGAAGAGCCGACGCTTGACCTGTGCTCATTACTGAGAGCCAAACGTAGGGGCGGACAGTCGGAAGAAGCTCTATAACGACACAAAGCCTGCAGACCGGAGTGTGTGTAGAAT
>QVTF01006985.1:0-26485 GCA_003573665.1 Oxygymnocypris stewartii | reverse complement strand
TGTGCATGATTTGAAATATGTAATTTTAATCGCGAGTTCAGCGAGCCGTTTTTGAGATTTCAGGATTCTCCCATTCATTTAGATAGGACTTGGTCTTGTTTGAGCTGCCCGGAGGTGATGCAAATATGGCCGCCGTGTGAACGGACTTTCCTTGAAAGGGACTTTGATAAAGTTCACGTCTCACCTTTGCAGGATTGGCTGAAGTGTGAGAAAGTGGGCTTCTTGGTTCTGCAGGCGATGGCGTTGGCCTGACACATGGAGTAATACACGGCTCCGTCCAGCGTACAGGTGTTTATTTGCTGCCGTGGACATTTGTACGGCATCTTACAGACACACTGTCCTGCGATGCATCGCCTCCACGGAGGACAGAACACTTTAGAGCAGGACAAGCGAGTGTATTTCTGATCCAGACATTGGGCCGGACCCAAGAAATCCTCATCAGATAGTCTTGGGTGATTGAGCTGTGAGTAAACAATGGTCTTAATGCTTTTGAGGCAGTTTGGGGATTTAAAGTTGACTGAGGAATATTTATAGGGAAATTATTTAGAGTGTTTCAGAGAGAAAAAAATTAACAGTAAAAACAACCGTTAGATTTGTCTATAGCAGTCGAGTACATTTATGATGTCAATACAATACAAGTCAGTCATACAAGTTTAGAAGGACACGAGGGTGAGTTAATGATGTGAGTTTTCATTTTTGAGTGAACTGTCCCTTTAAATTAGAGGAAGACAAGTCACATAGGTTAAAGATATGATTAATAATAGTACACAAAATAATGGTTGTATTTTTTTCTTATAGCTACACTAAGTGCAGAGGCTTTTTTTCTTACCTGTATTGTAAAATATTCATTATTCACGGTTTTTTTTTTTTGTGGTTAAAATGATTAACAACAACAACAACAACAACAACAACAACCATATTTTGTGTCTGGGAGTGCAACTAATTTTTTTTAATCATTTTTGTAAAGAATTCTCAAAGTCATTAAGCTGTTTGAGTGTATTGAGACTAACATCATTTGTAAATTAACCGTAAGTTCATTAATACAATTTGCAATCTATTTAATCTCGTCCTGGTAATCGAGTCCAAAGCATGTTAACTTCATTTATATATATATTTTTTTTAAATACAGTGCTTTAGTGTGAAATTTAGTTTTCTTCGATGCGTTTCCTACACTGCAAAAAAAAAAATGTTCTTAGTATTTTTGTCTTGTTTTCTAGTATAAATATCGTCTCGGTTACGTAACACTCGTTCCCTGAAGGAGGGAATGGAGACATCACGTCGGGATCTCATCTGAGAGACCTATCCACTTTGAGTGTTACTAACAAGCCAATGGACATTGGCATGAAGTAATTCGCATCCAGCTGCCACTGATCACAGCATGAGTATAAGAGGCAGCAGGTGCACCGCATTAATTCATGCTTTCGCTGAGGAGCCGAGCCGGTGATCCGGCAGCTCAGCGGTGGTACAGCAACTGTGGCGACGGGATGTGACGTCTCCGTTCCCTCCTTCAGGGAACGAGGGTTACATACGTAACCAAGACGTTCCCTATCAGTCGGTCACTCCGAGTCACGTCGGATGACCAACGAATTGGGATCCCTACCAAAGCGCCACAGGAGCTGCCCCCTCCAGCGCCCTGTGTAGGCCTCCTGATCCTTCCTATAAGGCAGTCGATAGGATCGGGCTCTACACAGAGAAGATCAACTACTGCTGTTCCTAGAGCAACCCAAACAGTAGGACTTGAATAACACTGGGAAAGCGTGCCCTTCCACTTGGAAGAGGCACACTGCGGAGTCACCTTCTCCCAGAGGGGGTTAAGTGACATTACTCATGTGAAGTAACCCCATTGCACATGGAAGTCTCTGAGATGGCTTAGGCTGCATCATAGAGATGGCAGAACGTGGTCTGCCAGGGGAAACACGGCTCTAGTAGGAATACATATGTGGAAAACACATGTGGAATCCAAACAGGGTCACTCATATGGGCACTAGCCTCACACCAGATTTCAAGAATTCATTGGTTTGCTTGGTTAAGGAACTCTCTGGAGAATTGGGCATTAAGGATGCCACAAGCCAACTCTGAACAGGGCCTCTCAATGCCACTACCCATTTGAGGTGAGAACACAGGAGGAAACCGGTTCGACACGTAGGCTACAAAACCTAGCGAACGTGTTGGGAGTCGCCCAACCCGCAGCTCTATAGATGTCTGCTAGCGAGGCACCACAAGCCAGCACCCAGGATGATGCGACACCCCTAGTGGAGTGAGCACGCAGCCTGAGCGGGCAGGGCGCACCTTGTGCTTCATAGGCCAAGGTGATAGCATCCACGATCCAGTGGGCCATCCTCTGCTTGGAGACAGACTTGCCCTTCTGCTGTCCACCATAACAGACAAAGAGCTGTTCTGAGGTCCTGAAGTTCTGAGTTCTATCCACGTATTGTCGCAGTGCGTGTACAGGACAGAGCAAAGCTAGCACTGGGTCTGCCTCCTCCAGGGGCAGCGCTTGCAGGTTCACTACCTGGCCATTTAAGGGAGTGGTAGGAACCTTGGGCACATAGCTGGGCCAGGGCCTCAGTGTTGCACTGGAGTCAGCCGGCCCAAACTCCAACCAAACCTCTGACCGAAAATGCCTGCAGGTCCCCCACACTCGAGGCCAATGCAGTCAGGAGTAGGGTTTAAATAGAGAGAAACTTCAACTCACCTGACTGCAAAGGGGCAGTCTGTAGGGCTCTTAGCACCAATACAAAATCCCAAGGGGGTAGGGAGGAAGGCCTAGGCGGATTTAACCTCCTGGCCCCCCTAATAAACCTGACAACACGACCGTGCCCCTCTATGGGGTCATGGTGGGAGGAATAGCAGCCATGTAAACCTTTAAGGATGGAGGGGGCAGCCTACGCTCCAACCTTTGCTGCAGAAAGGACAGCACGGCTCTCATTGAACATCTTCGGGGGTCCTCACGGTGAGAGGAACACCATTCGACGAACAGGCACCACTTTAGCGCATAGGTCCGTCTTGTGGACTGTGCTTGTGGTGAAGCGATAGTGAGAGCTACCTCCTGGGGTAGGTCAATTAGAACCTCCACGTCCTGTCCAGGGCACAGGTGCCAGAGGGTGCCCCGTTTCTGAGAAAGCAAATCCTTCCTCAGAGGAATCGGCCACGGCGGGGCTGTCGCGAGGAGCAGGAGTTCCCAGGAACCAGGTCTTACTGGGCTAATATGGAGCCACTAACACGACCTGCGCCTCGTCCTCCCTGATCTTGCATAGTGTTTGTGCAGGTAGGTATCACTGGGGGAACGCATATTGAAGAAGAGTTTTTCTAATCAAAATATAAATTATTTTAATATAATCAATGTGAATATAGACAGTTATGTATCAACTCATCATACTATTTTAATCATGTGTTTGCCTGCGTGTATAGAAATCTGTATGAGAAGTGCAGATATAAGGGAAAGCTGCTTGTCATGTTTTTTTCCTTTAGGCAAAGTATATAATGGCACTCTTGTTTTCCCGGAACATAAAATTAAGGCCTCCTGACTGCATCGTGATCCCATAACAAACATGTATACAATGCATTGAACACGCCTAGAGAAAGAACTGTATATAATAGAATGCAGAATATCATTCTGGAGAGGTTCTGCAGGATTTCTCTGCCTTATTGTCTAATGATAATAAAGTCTCTCTTCTGACATCAAAACCCCAAGACTTTAAGAGTGATTCTTCATAGAAAAGGCGGAAACCGCCACAAATTGGCATCAGGAACAGGATTGGAAAGGAGGGTGGACGACCACTTTGGACGGACTTTGACGAGCAGCACAAATGGTGGCCACTAAAGAAATAGGTAAGCAGTTTTTGCTTATATAATTAATTTGTGCTGTTTGCTGGTCTGCCCTTAGTGGTAAGGACACTTAAAATTGCTCTTCCAAATTTAAAGAACAAAAAGAAAAAAGGGGGTTTTGATTCCAGAATAACTAATTGCATGCAATGGTCTGTGTTTATTGTTAAGTGGGCCTTGAAGGTTAACAATAAATGTTAAGCAGATAAAGGATAAGGAAGCGCGCAAAGTCCTATGGCTACTGCTCTGTTTATTAAAAAAATAAGGTTACAGAGGTCTGCAAGGGTAGGCAAGAATATGTTCAAAGTCCTACGGATACCGCTCTGTTTATAAAAAATAAATGAGATTACAGAGGTCTGGACGGGTAGGCAAGAATACGTTCAAAGTCCTACGGCTACCGCTCTTTTTATTTAAAAAAATAAGGTTACAGAGGTCTGCACAGGTAGGCAAAAATTCCTGCAGGGTGCTTTTTACTGTTTTCAGGAAGTGTATCAGTGAAAAAGCAGGAGAACTGACAGGTAGTGACAGAGTGTAGTGTAGTCTGTTTTAGTGTCTGTCTCAGTGTCTGTGTGAATGACTGTGTTTGTATGAGAAAATAAATACATTCCGTATCAGGTGGGCAAAACCTCCGCACCCCTCCTGAATCGTCCCTTTAGTGGGGCTTGGCAGAGGCAGACGTAGGTGTTGCTGCACCTGAGAGGGATAAATGCGTGTATTAGCCCTATAAACAAAGGGACAAAGGATGAGTGTATGAGTCCCAAGAAGGGACTAGATGGAGTGAATGTGTTTAGGACATTTTTCGATAAAGACTGGATCAAGCTATTTGGCATTGTGAATTTATTTTTGTACAAATTATACCGCATATATTGTACTACTTAGGGAGAGAATATTTAGGATAAATAGGAGACTAATGCAGGACAAATAGTAGAGTATAATTTAAGTAAATGTGTTAAGTTAAATAATTGTATTAATAAAATATTGCTGACAAAATAACTTTTAATGATAGAAACGAAGGAAAAATAAATATAATAATAATTTTTTTGTATTTTCTGGATACTGAGTGTTCACAAAATAAAATAAAATATAAATTCACATTATTACTGGAATTTGGAATAACACATGCATGTGGTATAATAATTACTAGGTTTAAATGTGCAAGTTAAAGAAGAAAATATTAGAAATTGATTAAAATAATTAAATTAAGTAGGTGATAATATATTAGGAAAAAAAAAAAATAGTAATTCAAATTTTAGTTTAAAAATATATATTAAACTTTAAATATAGGATTGTCTAATAGGAAAAATAATGGCAGCCACTCTGGTGGAAATATTAGGATTAAAATATCCATCGTGTAAAGGCCTAATAGACAAGATCTCAAACAAATGGCAGCAGAGAACTAAAAAAAATTATGACAAAATGGCCAAAGGAAGGGACATTTGATGTAGCACTGTGTGAGGAAATGGAAACTCTGATAAAAAACCATAAAATCAAAGGCAACAGTAAAAAGAGAGAAGCAAAAAGGGAAAAAGGAAAAGAAGTGCTAGCCTTATTCAAAAAGGAAGGAGAAAACTCATTCAAAAGTATAAAACGGGCAAGAAAAATACTAAAAGAGGCAGACAAAGAAACAAAGAAAAAAGAAGAGTTGTTTTCTAAACCACCCCCATATCTGCCCCCAGAAGGACAGTTCCCAATACGTAAGGGTACTGTAGAAGTTTATGGAGAAATGCAAATGGAAGGACAAATAGAGTTGGACAAAAAAAAAAAGAACCAGATGTAAGACCAAAGAGACAACAAAATAAAAATGGTGAAGGGTATTTACCTTTAGATTGTTATAATTAGGCCCGCATAGCATAAGAGATGATGAAAGCAAACTATGAAGGAAAAACAGGAAATGTGGAAACGTTAGAGCAAATGAGGAGAGGAGATAAGGAAATTGAAGCACAGGCAGAGGCTATGAAAGCAGAAATAGGAAGAAAAATTTAAGAAACCGAAAAATGTATCGAAGATGCAAGTAGAATACTGAGAGATAGAAGTAAACTATTAGAAAGCAGAGAGGAAGTGAGTGAAGGGGCGGAGTCATCATTTGATAAAGGAACATGGGAACAAGGAAGATAAAAAGGAAGACTTAGGGCACTGGGTGCACAACTGCCAATTGCAATTAAGGGTACATAGGGACAGTATGTCCCATGGGCCTCACAGGAACTTGAGGGGCTTGTCACTTGCCTCCCAGACATCTATGAGAGGGCTGGAAAGTGGATTAAGTTGTTCAAAGAAGAAACTTTGGGTAAACTTTTAGCTGTGGGGGACATTAAAGCACTTCTGGTAAAGACTATAGGAGGGGCAAAGATGAAGGAAATTCTTCAAGCATCCAATATGGATGGAACTGTGTTCAATGCATTCCGTCCAGCAGTGGCTGACACTACGTGGTGAGTAGTCTGACCCGATCAGACTAAACCCTAAATCATTACAGGGAGAACAGCAGGAGGAAACAGAAAATCCACCCACATATTTCCAGAGACAGCTGAAAAGATGGAAACAAGAAATTGAAGGGAATCCAGAAGGAGACCCATTAATGGCAACATTGTTTAGAAATGCTGTGATTGATGCCATGACTCAAGCTGTAAAGAGCAGGCTGGAGGACGTGGTAGGCTTAAACTCTAAAACACACAAAGTGTTATGTGACCATGTGTCTCATGCAGTGGTGCAACACAGAAATAATGAACAGAAACTCAAGAGCCAAGAGAAAGAGATACAGAGAAAATTAACTCAATTACAACTTGAAGAGCTGACAAAAAGAAACAAGAAAATTATTCAAGCTCCAATAAAGAAAGCCAAGCCAACCCGCAGCAGTCCCTCTAAAGGTACACCAGATCCCTGTACCCATCATTAATGTCTATAGTCAACAACCAGAGCCAATGGGATGGAAAGAAAACCAGTACAAAGAGGAAGTAGCAAGCCTTATACTGGTCCTCCAAGAATGTGCTGGAGGTGTGGACAACTCGGACTGTTGTGAACTCTGTTCTTCTAAAGTGTAGAAAACTCAGAAGAGAAGACCAGGAGACTTCGGATTCGATCGTAGGATTCTTTATTGAAAAACCCCAGTTGATGGTAGCTGCAGTCATCGAAAATCTCATCTTAAGTAATTTTTACAGGGTATCTTATAGATAGAATTGGAGGAGGGACTTTTGGAGGTTGAGACAAAACATCAAATAAAATAAGCATCTGAGGGAGGCGTTAGTTGGTTGCTAAACTTCCCTTCCCGTGGTTCTAATACACTAATCCACGAATTCACGTCTGGGCCAGGACAAAGCCATTTGCAGATCAAAGGTTGAATCTCTCAGTAGTCTGACTCATTGATCTTACCATTATCATAGAAACAAAAGGCTCAGCTGTCTCAAGCTCAAATGGTCAGGAAGCGATCTCAAGCACCCGACCTTGCCCGACACCTCTTAGTCAGGACGTGAATTCAAATCAAACATAGAATAACATTTGTAATCCTTCAATTCCCCCTTTGAGAGTTCTAATAACTCTCACAAAAATACAAATTTAGACACTTAAAAGTTAATTCTTGTAACTTGTAATCGTTACAGGCACATAGTACATGTTCTGTGTTGCTTATATGTAATTGCATGCTGACACAGAAACAAAACATGCAATTCGGGTCCGTGAAGTTCTTACGGGTAATAATCTTTTCTGGTTGGAACTGTCATTTCCTTGTGAGAGCCGGGAGTCATTTGCTGACAGAAACACTTGATACTGTGGATGCATAGATAGTACGCAAGTAGGAGAAACAACAGCAGAATTGCTATTTCCTTGATCCACAGCCAGGGTTTACCTAACAAGTTTCCGAACCATGAAGAATTATCTTCAGTCATCTGGTGTAATTTTGCTGAAAGACCAAGAATGTCTTGTTGGATTTTGTTCAAGTTCTCTGTTGGATCCATTAACCCGGTGCAGCATTCAGGACCGATAATGGTACAGGCTCCCCCTTGTGTTGCAAGAATGTAATCCAAGGCCATTCTGTTCTGTAAGATCATCATCTTGTGCGAGGCAAGAGTGTCCTTGATGTTGCCCAGGGCCAAAACCGTATCATTGGCCAATTTCTGTACTGAATCCGACAGGCTTCTGACCTGATCGAGAGCCTGCATGACACCATACGATGGGATTAATGCTCCAAGAGTTCTTGACCACCACGTTTGTACACAAGTGAGTCCTGGAATGCAGCCATCTTTGTTGGTAGAAGCTGAATTTTGTAGATGTGGAGAACTTGAGGTGGAGTGTGTATTTTCTCTGATGGCTGGTAGGACATAAACCAGGGTGCACCTGCCATTGAATTGGCTGGGTAGGATGCTGTAGACAGAAGTCCCACATAACCACAAAGTGCCAGTCGGTGGAGGAATCATACACCACTGATTTATGGCAAAAAATTTCGGTAGGGATGGGTTCCCGTAGAGACACTCTTTTAAATCATTCTCCTCTTTCTTATCTGATGTAGTAACGTACACATCGAATTCGGTTCTTCTTTCAATCACAAAGCTGCAACGTTCACGAGGAATTTCACCCAGTGTAGTCGATGCTGGAGCATGATTTTCCATGCACCAATAGAACATCCTTGGCATGAGTAGATCTGTCATGATGGGAGTAGCTGAAGTTAGGTTGCAGGATGGTAGTCCAGGAATGCAACACGAAGAAGCTGGAGGAATTGTTACGTTGTGACATGTATCCTTGTTGTATAATCCACTGGTATGATGATCGAATAAGGTACACGTATCACATTTGGAGATAGGGTGTGCCACCCATGGGATTCCTGCTCCTACTGAAGGTGCGTGCGGCATGCAAACGTTTTTTCCAGCAAACAAGGCATTTCTTGACATATTCATCAGCTCTATGAATATGTTGTTTCTGGGGTCTACACTTTGCGTGATGTCCATGATGGTTAATAGTATGAAAATCTTGATCATGTTGATGGATGACTGAAGTTCCCGTATGTGAGTCTCTGCGTTGTGTATTTTTTTTCTTTATTTTTTTTTTTTCTTCTTCTTCTTTCTTTTCTCTTTCTTGTGTGATAGTTGGCTCGGCAATGGGTCTAGTTGTTTTCTAGAGGTTGTGGCTTCATCCGCAGGTGAGAAGGGTGGTGCATATGGATCTCAGGACAGCCATCAGGTGGTATCTGCACAGAGGAATAAAGAAACACAAACAAGAGAGACCAACGGCACAGAGCAGTATTTGTAGAGTCTGCAAACATTAGGGTTGTATCCTCTGTTCAAAATATAGTCTGCTATGGTTGTTCCTTCTTTCCCTATTTCTTAATTCCTGCGACACCTAAAGAACAGTGAGGAAAGGATGGACTAATGGAGGGGAAAGGCCTATGAGGAAATCTTCACCGCAGGGTTGGCCCCCGAAGCCTGTTGCTTTCGGTTCTTCCCTGGGCTCCTCACTGGTTCTTGTGTCTGCCCTATCCTATCCCTGCAGGTGGAGGAACAACCTTACAGTGTGACACATGAGTCCAAGTTTTCCTTCCCTGACACAATACTGCAGCTGCTGTAATCAACATCACTTGATGTGGTCCGTACCACTTAGGCTCTAATGGCTTGTTTTTGAACGCCTTTATCATGACCCATTGACCTGGGATGATTGTGTGTCCACCTTCTGGTGGAGTCTGCCAACACGACTCAACTCTCTCTTTGGCACTCTGCACTGCCTTTGTGAGGTTTTCACAGTAAGCGATCAGGGCATCTGAAACAATGTGCACATCAGCATTTCTAAGATCAACCTGTCCTGATGCTTGTGGCCTATAGGGACAGTGAAGGTTCCACTTAATCTTCAACATTCTAGACACTTCCTTGACTACCTGTCCTGTGAAGTGGGTACCTTGATCTGAGTCAATGCAATCTGGTAATCCCCATTTGGGAATGAAATCAGTGACAAGACATTTAGCAGTATGTGCAGCTGTAGCACGCCCTGTTGGATAAGCTTCTACCCATCTTGAGATCAATGTTCTTCTAAATTCAGTTAAATGTGTGTGTGCTGCCGGTAAACTCTGAGATAGTCTCTCTATATCTTTAGGACATAAAGCGTTGGCAACAGTTTGTATTTGCACAACAGAAGAATTGGGAGGAACACTATCAGTTTCCTCAACATTAACTGAATTTACAGGCACCTCAGTTACTGATTGGAGAGCTACATCTGTTTCAGAGAATGCTTGTAAATCAGGGTAAATGTTATCAGGCTGACTAACTCCCACATCAGTTTTTGCTCCAGCTTTCTTGAGGTTCAATTTCTTGGTCAAAGTGGATACTCTCGCACGGAGTTCATTGTTCTGTTTCTCTAGCTCTGCGTTACGCTGAGACTGTTGTGTCGCTAGCGTTACACTGAATTCTCTGTAACAACAGATAATGCCTTTCACATTGTTCTTACGAATACTTGCTCCTAGTACCTTTTTACACTCATCTACCGACCAAGTCTTGTCTGGATGAATCTCATATTTCTGCGTTAGTTTTTGTCTAACTTTTTCAGTGACTATTAGGTCCATTTGTTCCCCTAACAGTGTTTTGAATTCACTATCTGACCACAACGGAGTCGCAAGACCCATCTTTTCTGTGGTTGGAATCAGCCTAGCATTCATTCTAACCATTTTGTAAGTTTCTTCGGTACCACACAAACAAAACAAACACTTCTCTGATCAACAGAGGGTACACTTGTAAAAAAGAAAAACTTAACTATTGTTAAATTTCCAAATTACCAACACTTCACACTTAACTTCCCTGCCTACAAAAAAAAACAGAGGATAAAACTAAATTATTAGCACGAAATGCTAACCTTCCCTGCCTGAAACAGAGGATAACTCATTTTTAGCACGTAATGCCCAAAATCTTCCCTGCCTGAAAGAACAGAGGATACTTTCATCTCTAAAATAAAAAAACTTTAGAGGATAAACTCTTCCCTGCCTGAAACAGAGGATAAACTTCCCTGCCTAACAGAGGATAAACTCTTCCCTGCCTGAAACAGAGGATAAACTTCCCTGCCTAACAGAGGATAAACTCTTCCCTGCCTGAAACAGAGGATAAACTTCCCTGCCTAACAGAGTATAAACTCTTCCCTGCCTGAAACAGAGGATACATTTAGTTAAAACAAACCCTACAGATGTATGTTAACTCTTCTCTGACGGCACAGAGGATACACTGGTCTTAGGTTCTTTTGGATTAGAGACAGCACTCACCACAACCCTTGGTTGAGAGAAAAATGCAGATCTTTGTTTGAGCTTGAAGTTTTTCAGGTGAGGAAGCTGGAACTCTATCCGGGTTCACGGCACCATCTGTTGTGAACTCCGTTCTTCTAAAGTGTAGAAAACTCAGAAGAAAAGACCAGGAGACTTCGGATTCGATCGTAGGATTCTTTATTGAAAAAAAACCCAAGCTGATGGTAGCTGCAGTCCTCGAAATCCTCATCTTAAGTAATTTTTACAGGGTATCTTATAGACAGAATTGGAGGAGGGACTTTTGGAGGTTGAGACAAAACATCAAATAAAATAAGCATCTGAGGGAGGCGTTAGTTGGTTGCTAAACTTCCCTTCCCGTGGTTCTAATACACTAATCCACGAATTCACGTCTGGGCCAGGACAAAGCCATTTGCAGATCAAAGGTTGAATCTCTCAGTAGTCTGACTCATTGATCTTACCATTATCATAGAAACAAAAGGCTCAGCTGTCTCAAGCTCAAATGGTCAGGAAGCGATCTCAAGCACCCGACCTTGCCCGACACCTCTTAGTCAGGATGTGAATTCAAATCAAACATAGAATAACATTTGTAATCCTTCAGGACATAACAAAATTGACTGTCCCACGAATCCATGGCAATAGCCACCTCAGGGGGGAAGGGGGAGAGTTGGCAGCAGCCCACCCAGGGTCCATTACAAGGCCCAGTAAACCCTTGGGGAGGTCCAAATCAAGGATATTAGGGTGCCCAGATAATCCTACATGGGAGAGTCAGCTTCCAACTTCAACAAATAAAGCTGATCAAGAACCTATTCTTCAAATTTAAATAGAGGAAAAGACCACACCTATGATGGTAGACACAGGAGCTGTTTATACTTGTGTAAATTCAAATTGTGCCTCACATCTCCTCTTGTCTGGAAAATTCGCAAAGACAGTAGGATTCTCAGGACAAATGCAGCTTATCCCAATGACAGCTCCAGTGTGTCTACAAATGAAAAATGTAACAATGCCCATTCTTGTGTCAAATCAGACTCCTGTTAATTTGTTAGGAAGAGATGCATTACGTAATAGGGGGTTACAAATTTGGTGCTCTCCAGAAGAAGTGTATATAGACACAATAGGAATAGAAACTCAAATTATGGTTTTGGAGCCAAAAGCAAATGTTTATTGGATAGGACAGATGGAATCAGATGTGAGACAGACAAATAATAAATGGGAAAAGTTTATTGAAGCACAGATTCCAGAAGCACAGTTACCAAGATCAGAATTTCATTGTACAATGATATATGATCTCGAAAGAGATGAAAAAATGGAAAAGAAATGGCAAAAATTGAAATAATTTCACAGCACTTTATAATAGGTAAACAGGGAGCAGCTTTGAGGATACCTGAATGTGAATTCTTGAAAAGATGGTTTAATGTAACAGATTCTGTGCCACATGTGTCTTTATATGTAGGAAAAAATTGGGAAGCAAAAGATCTAGGATCAATGATGAAAACGGCAGAACAAAGCAAATGGGAACCAACAGAAAATCCGTTGATTTTTCATTCAGCTGACAAAAACTACATCAAAGTTTGATGGGAATTCCTCAGGAAGTAGTTAGTCAAAAAAAAACTGACGCAGATGACTACAGCATCCGAATTAATAGACACTAATGACACTAAACTATTTCAGGAAGTAGAGCGTCAAGTACCAAATGAACTATGGTCTCAACATGACTCCGATGTAGGAATAATAAAATCAACAATCCCAGTGAGAGTACAACTTAAGCCAGATGCTCGTCTGCCCAGAAAATCTCAATACCCTTTGCATCCTGACACTTAGGCAGGTATAAGAACCACTGTTGAAGGTTTACTGAAGGCAGGAGTATTAACAGAAACATCTAGTTGTTGTATTAGGAGCAGTATGGAAACAAAGAGGTTTCAAAAAGAGTGACAGGACTCCCATACAACATTCTGAACAAATATGTCAATTAATTTATGCTATGATGCTACCAAAAGGACTAGCGATAATCAAATGTCAGGCTCATAAAAAAGTAAATGATTTTGTCATTAAAGGGAACAATGCAGCAGATTTAGAAGCTAAAAAAGCCTCAGAATATCAGGTAGCAGTATTAGCATATGTAGTACTTATAGAACCTCAACACTCAATGTGGCACCAAAGGGAATCCAAAAAAGACACGCAAAATATTTGGTGTACACATGAAGGACTAATTTTTGCACCAACTTCACTTTTGAATATTCTCATTTTAGATGCGCATGGTTTTGACCATTGTGCAAGGGGGGAAGAGATAAGGAAAATTAAACAGCAAGGATATTGGTTTGCTTATTTACATGCAATGGTAGATGAATATCTGGCCACATGTGAAGTTTGTGCCAAAAACAATGTGAGGAAAGGAATAACGACACTAATAAGCCATATACCAGAATCAGAAGGGTTGTAGAGAAATTAAATGGAACCCTCAAGGTCCAACTAAACAAGATGTGAAAGTACTAAACTTAACTGGATTGACGCGTTACCTCTTGCACTAATGAGCTATCGCATGCAAACTAACAGAAACACGCATTTAACACCGCATGAAATGTGGCAAATTGTGGAGGATTCCACACAAGCACGACATTCTCGGCGGCCCGGGAAAGCATAGCCGTCATTCTCTGGGTCTGGCTTGGACAACGCTACCACACCTTAAGAGGGCAACTCAGCCGAGTCGTCATCCCCGGAGAGAGAGAGCTCGCCCTCCGATGCAGTGATCGACATCTGGTCGTCGGGGGGAGCACCGAAGGAAACAGGTGGTGTACCCCACTCTGCAGAAGTCCCAGCCCGATCCAACGGCACCCCTGCCGGCTGCAGAGTGCTTGAGAGGTGAGGAACTCCACTTGGTGAAGCCCTCACTGTAATCCTCAAATCGCCTCTGCCTTTCTTTTTTTACCGGACGCAGTGTTGCCCCGGGTGCCGGGATCGCAGCAGTGGGACCCCGCCATGTTTGACATCGCGGAGTCTATTATGCAACTCCAGGATGGTCATGTCTCCTTTTTACAAGAAGAATATGAACCATCCACGAAAGCTTCCTCAGCGTGCTGAATGCCCAGGTGTAACCCCCCCGACACGGGTCCGCACCAGCTCACCGAGCGGGTCGCGAACCTGGGACTCCGGCGCGGGAGGCGGGTGCTCTAACAAGGAACGCCAAAGGCTACAGCCTCTAGCGTCAGTCGCTAGAGCGCCTCTTTTTGAGGTCAGGAGAGTGAGGTTTACACACAGCCCTTACTGGCATAGCTACATCTGTTACACTCACCCCCCTAAACCTCACTCCCGTCCTGGTCACGGCACCAATGTAACCCCCCCCGACACGGGTCCGCACCAGCTCACCGAGCGGGTCGCGAACCCGGGACTCCGGCGCGGGAGGCGGGCGCTCTAACAAGGAACGCCAAAGGCTACAGCCTCTAGCGTCAGTCGCTAGAGCGCCTCTTTTTGAGGTCAGGAGAGCGAGGTTTACACACAGCCCTTACTGGCATAGCTACATCTGTTACACAGGCACGTGAGGCAGCAATCGTGACCATACTGAGCGCCAGATAACAACCACATCCAGAAACGCACGGGTGATAAGACATCTTTAAAAACACGCGATCACCCGTGTTGCTCTTTCAGAGAAATGCTCTTTTAGTGCTGAAGCATGCAGGGGAGCTGGCTACCGCACACTCCTGGTGTGGCTCTCGGCAGGAAGAATCTCTCCCGTGTGACCGTGACCACCACTGCTGTGCCGTAACGCCTGCACTCGTTTTCCAGAACACTCTTATGTGGAAAGGAGAGCAGTAGCTTCAACCACTACCGCTCGTCTCCGAAGCGAAATGATGAATTAATTAGGTGCACCTGCTGCCTCTTATACTCACCACATGCCAATGTCCATTGGCTTCTTTAGTTGCACTCGAAGTGGATAGGTCTCTCTGGCGAGATCCCAATTCGTCGGTCATCCGACGTGACTTCGAGTGACCGACTGATAGGGAACTAAACATTCTTGAATCAAGATGTACTTACTTTACAATTAAACGACTTAATATATTATGTCTTGCTTTATGGAAAAAAAAACAATACTTTGTTAAAACAAGCTAAAATATCTGCCAATGGGGTAAGAAAAATAATCTCAATTCAAAGCTTAAACAAGATTTTTCTTGCCCCATTGGCAGATATTTTTGCTTTTTTAACAAAAAAATTTTTTTTCTTAAAGCAAGACATAATATCTCAAGTCGTTTTACTTGTAAAGTAAATGCATCTTGATTCAAGAATGTTTAGATATTTATACTAGAAAACAAGACAAAATATGAATAAGAAAAAAAATGTTTTGCAGTGATTTAAGCAAATCTTCTAAAGTAATTTTAGCTCAAATCAAAGTTTCTCATGCATGTTTTGTATTTATTTAATAAGCTACCATGTAATAAGTGTGTGATATTAGAACTGATGCTGATCACGCTGTTTATGTTGTGATATCTTTTGCAATCCTTTATATTTACTGGAAAACAAGACCACTGTGATCAAGATCACGCAGTGTACTCATTCCCAGAGTTAATGAGATTAATTACTCCATTAATCACTGAATGATTCATTTAATTTGATCAGATACACAGAAACTCACGGCGGTCTGGATGAGAAGACATGTGAAGAAAGAAACAGCCTTCATGATTCCTTCTCTTCGTCCTTTTCCCGATAACTTCTCAGTCTGATAGACAAATGATTAACCATGTCAACAGATGCCGGACATCAAACTGAACCAGACAGAAGGGAGGAGAAAAACACGAGAGGGAGGAGAAACGCAGCAGCTTCTGCCCGGAAAGGTCGGAGCGGTCGGTACTGCGTCAATATGAGTTTTGCGTTAGTCGATAAAAACAGTTTATTCAGTCAATAAAAGCAAGGCTACAGAAAGAAAACTACTCACATGAGCCAAACCAACAAAAAAAGAAATCATTAGCAAGTGCATGAGTGAAGGAATCAGAAACACTTTCTCAACCATATAAACTTTATTGAATCCTCACTTCGACCTGATCTTCTTGTAGTCAATGAACCAAGAAAGTGTGCTTAAAATTGTCCAGATGCCCTTAAAATAACTTTTGTCTGTCTGCATGTGTGTGAAAGAAATATACCAGCTAACTGGGAGCTTTCTCAGGTTCTCTCAAAGTTAAAAACAAAGATTGTGTATAACTTCGTTTAACACACATTCTCCCAGTAACATTAATAGACCATTGTTTAACGTTAGCTGGTCTTTCGTAATGCTCTCAAAACATTGGATGTTCGTTAAACATTCAGGGAACATTCAAAAGTAACGTTCATGTAATACTTTGCATACAATTTCGCCATAACTTAAATATAGTACGTTTCTACAATATCTAAATACACTATATTGCCAAACGTTTTGGGTCACCCCCTTCCAATGAAAGGTTTGACTACTTTAGTAATTTCCGTGAGTACAAATCTTAATGTTTAAGCAAATAATGATATTCTAGGGAATCTAATTGTATAGCAACAGTTTGGACTCTTTTCTATTCATCACCAAACACCAATGACTTGTGCATATGGATACAGTCATTTCATACACTTCAAAACTGGTGCAACAGAGGTGGAAATACCATTTTTAAGTACGTGAATTATGTTTCCATCTTTGTTGGCACAGTTTGTAAGTGTCTTTTTCTCTTCTAAAGAAGGGGTGCCAGTACTTTTGTCCATATAATGAATGTACAAGTCATTGGTGTTTGGTGATGAGTTTGTGGCTCATTTAAAGTCACACCAGAGGTGTTCAGCTGCTTTCTGCAGACCAGTCAAGTTCTTCCACACTGACTGAATCATCATTTCTCTTTGATCCTTGTCTTATACACAGAGACACTGTCATGCTAGAATAGAAAAGGGTCCTGTCCAAACTGTTGCTATACAATTAGATTCCCTAGAATATCATTATATGCTTAAACATTAAGATTTGTACTCATATAAATTACTAAAGTAGTCAAACCTTTCATTGGAAGGGGGTGCCAATACTTCTGGCAATATAGTGTATATTGTAGAAACCCAATTTCCTGTAAAGCTGCTTTGCAACGATTTATATCGTAAAAAGCGCAGTACAAATAAACCTAAATTGAACTTTAATTTTCAATAGAACGTTCCCTTATTTTGAATGTTTTCTCGACATTCAAAATAACCAAGAGAATAAGTTCTGAAAACATTTAGAAATAAGTTTTAATGGGAAAGCATTCTTTGTTGGAACATGTTTTTGTCAGCTGGGTAGAAACGTTAAATAACTACTAAACTACAGTTGGCTTGACGAGTTTTTAAAATGTTATCTCAGGCCTGTGATGACAGAATACAAAAACACTTGTTTACATTTGCAAGGTAAATGTACAATCTCCAGCTTTTGCAAATCTAATCTTAAAGGCATTTATATGTGGTTTAAAATCAGATTTCACATCAAAAGTGTCTGCAGTGTGAATGCAACATGAAACTGGTTTGATTTCTGAAAGGCACCACAAAGACACTTTGAAACAAAAAAACATATAGGACCAAGCTTTTAAATTGCATGATAATCCGCATTTTAATAGCAACATACAAATAGCAAATTTAGTAACATCAAGAGCAAATGTGAAGTGGTCTGTTCCTTCATTCACTGGTTGAATTTGGTAACGGCCGGCCAGCCTGTGTTGGAGCGGATCCAGTCGAAGTAATGCGCCACTTTAGTGTAGACGCCAGGATGATCGGGTTCGCCACATTTATCCCCCCAGCTCACTATTCCCCACACATACGATAAACCAGATCCGTCTGTGCACACCAGCGGCCCTCCGGAGTCGCCCTGACACGAGTCCACCTTCCCCTCCAGGTCACCTGACACGGAGAACAACCAATGACAGCACAGGATTTTTTTCAGTTCAAGTCGACCAACGTTAATCTATGAATGTCTTGTTTGTTAGCCGGAAAAAATGGTGGATTCGGCTTTATGATTGGTCAGATCGCCTGCGAAGGGTGAATTATGAATTCCCGACTGGGAAATTTGTATTTACGATAATAACGACAGCACGTGAAGGCAGCATTGTATGTTGTGTATAATCATGTAGATTTCTATAAACACATTCAGTACCTGCACACTCCATTCCAGGGAGGAAACGGTCCTTGTAATAATTCTGGCAATCGCCGATAATCGTCACATTTGCCCATTTTAGAGTCGGTGCTGATTTCCCCTCTTCAAATAAACAGACAGAGACACAACAAGACCTCAACTTTAACACAATTGGAGTTAAAGAACTCAATCTAAGGCCAGTTCATACAACAAACGCCAACATTATAAACTTGACAGAACCCAGACAGAATTGTCCAATTTCTCTCAAGGATAAAATACATGACACAACGTTTGCAGTCAGAATGGGTTGATGAAAGGCTAAAATTAATATAAACAAAAAAAAGCCTTAAACTATCATTCCAGAGGATTTAAAATGTGTTTAATATTTTGGGCCAATTTTAAAACGTTGTTTTCATTTGTCATGATTTTTCATTATTGCATGGCACACTCTTAATTTTTATGCATTTTTCCAAAAATGTGACTTCCACACTCTTTTGGTTTTCTGTCACCAGATGCAAATCCAGTGCTAGAGTTATTATTATAATTCATTATTTCCTTAGTGAATTTACCGGAACAACATTATCAGATGGTGATTTAGATTGTTCTGCATTATTTAACATGTAGAGCCGAACCTTTGTCGCGACCCCAGCCGGAGATGGTGCAGGTGTCGTTGGGCTGGAACTGTTGGGTGGACCAGGGAACGCAGACGGCTCGGACTGCGGGATTGTCCAGCATGCACTTGTCTGAAAGATTCAGCTCCTCCAGCTTCACCAAAGCGATGTCGTTGGCGTAGGTTTGTGGGTTATAGTCCTGATGGATGATGATGTTCTTCACCGGAATGCTGTCGGTGGTCGACTGCTTGCGATGCTTCTTCCAGAGAGAGAACTTGATTCGGAAGGACTTCGGTTTGGACCTAGAGACACACAAATGCATAACTGTTATCAGTGGCAGTTCTGTACGGATAGAACGTAACACGTGGTGATTGGTTGTACCTGACGCAGTGGGCGGCGGTCAGAACCCAGCATCCGCCCAAATATGCCCCTCCACAGTGGATCGAACCTTCATCCTGAATGGCCACCTGCCACTGTATCTGAGTCTGCAAAAGTTACACATAGAGGTCATTCCTTACCTGTTGGCATGAAATGTCCTTTAAAAACCAAAACAAATGCTCTTTATGTGCTGCCTAGTGAAATTCATGTTCTGACTGTTGATGACAGAACAAAGCGTTTGAGCTGTTTTTCACTTTAATTGAAATCTTTGCTGATCACATGTGTCACGGATTGTTGTGTTTTTGTTTGTTGTGACGAATTGACACTTGAATGTTTTTCTTTGGGACTAACCTTTCTTTGGTGATATGGCCAAAACCTTATTTCTCAATTGTATTGATTGTGTAGACCTTATATGTGACCCTTGACCACAGTCATATTTCGACCACAGTCGAAATTGAGATTTATGCATAATCTGAAAGATGAATAAATATGATTTCCATTGATGCGTGGTTTGTTAGTATATTTGGCCGAGATACAACTTTTTACAAATCTGGAATCTGAGCGTGGAAAATAATCTAATTATTGAGTAAATCATCTGTAAAGTTGTTCAAATTAAGTTCTTAGAAATGTATATTACTAATCAAAAATTACGTTTTGATATATTTACAGTAGGAAATGTACTAAATATCTTCATGGAACATGGACTTTACTTAATATCCTAATGATTTATGGCATAAAAGAAAAACAATAATTTTGACCCATACAGTGTAATTTTGGCTATTGCTACAAATATACCCCAGCGACTTAAGACTGGTTTCATCCCTTTTCAGCTCTGCACTCGTTGTCTTCTGTGTATTTCCACTGCGTGAAGGTAAGGTTGTATGAAATCTACATTGAGCGTTATATAGCGCTTAAAGTTATTCAGCAAAGAGCAATGGGTGCTCGTTTCCTTTCTTAACTACACCTGTTTAATTAACTGTAAAGATGCATGCATGTGTTTTTACACGAATACTCGCCAAGACTGGCATTTTGACCATTAAAGTGCAAAAAGGCGCAAAAGAGATCTGTGCTCTGATAAGCCGGGTGTCCATCCAAATCTAAGAATTTAACTTATGCGCAAAATTGGAATATCGCATTAAAACATTTACGAGCGAGCACCGTTTCCATCCAACGAGTCAAAGAGAACAAAATCGTCACTTCCTGGTAAACTGGCACTATATAAAACTAGGAGAAGCTACTGAATATAATAACTTTCATATATGAAAATGACTTGCGCCTCAGAGCGAGCAGACGAAACGCAATAAAGGCTGTCAATGCTTTCGGAGAAGGATGCTGCTGTTTGTGTACAACAATTATACAGAAATACTTTGATAACACGTTTCAGAAGAACATTTCAGATACCGTGGAACGAGATCGGTCCGCTGCTAGTCAAGTTATTCCATCTTAGCGCAAATACTTTTTTGATACGCTTGGAGGAATTTATTCGCAAAATGCATTTTTCCATCTCCCATGATTCGCATTAACCCTTTTTCGCACAAGTCAAAAACCACCAAATTTGGCGTTTCCATCACTCGTTTCTCATGTGATACTTCAAAATGTGCATTAAAACAGGGTGAAGCAAACCCAGCTATTGACTCGAAAACTGTATGCATTCTTCGATATACACTATATATAGTCATGTCGACTGGTGTTTCAGTAGTTTTGATATTTCAAGACTGACCGGTAACGCCTCTTCCCCTCCTACTAAGCGTTTTCTGCGCTGATGGGGAGTTGTGTTGTCCTCTTCTTTGAACACATAGTGTATATTGGGAACGCCACACTGCAGCTGGCTCTCAGCAGACGAGCGTATATCTCGGATCTCTGGAACAACATGATGTTGATTCAGAACTAAACACATCAAGAAGATCCTCCAGAGGTTTGTTTGCTGAGGTGACAGACATTAGATTAGTTTGCGCTTACCTGACTTTGGATCAGAAAAAAGACCTGGTTTGTTTGTATTTGTTGTATTAGATTCTGTAACACAAAGGAAAGAATAGAAATGCATTTACTGTGTAACAAAACTACTGATTTGTTTAAAGTTACTTCTTACAATTATTAACATTCATTATCACTGGATTCTCCTATTTATTTACAATGTACTGTTGTGGCAATTTCTTTCTAACAAACATCATCACTGAGTAAGAGACAACTCTGAGTCCAAATTATAGTAATAAAGGTATTTATTCTCCTGCAAGAGAGATCCTCATCACCAATACACATTGTGTGAGTCAGTGAGGAGAGATAAGGAGAAGCAGTGCCAGCCTGTTTTATAGTCCTTTCCTTCAAGGCCTTCTTTCTTCCCTCCCCTACAGGAGGGATACCAGTTTGTTTATCTATTAATGGTTATACTAGTTAAAGGGAGGCAAATGCCCCCTTGACCCCCTGACCATCTGCGTTTCCTTACCTCTATCACTTCTCAATCATAGTAAATCCTCACACAAGGAATGCTTATCTAACTGCAAGTGAGAAAACATATAATGCATACATCTTGAATCTATGTTTCACTGTTTGATTAATACACATAAGTAAAAATTCCTTTACAGTACAAAGCTCAGATGAGCTTTATTTGTCACATACACAATTATACAGAGTATAATGAGTTACATCTCTCTCTCTCTCTCTCTCTCTCTCTCTCTCTCTCTCTCTCTCTCTCTCTCTCTCTCTCTCTCTCTCTCTCTCTCTCTCTCTCTCTCTCTCTCTCTCTCTCTCTCTCTCTCTCTCTCTCTCTCAGAAAAGTTAGTGCAAGCATTGTGAGAAAAAATATCTCTCAATCACAGATGATTGTATTTGGATGAGTTCTGATCTCTCGAAGGAATTTTCACTTTAACTTTAAAGAGGTTGGGTGAAGAAAACAAATGTGGTTGATGTTTTGATTTTTGTAATTAAATTCACAGTTTTCTCCTCTCATGAAGTATTAGTCCTGTCTGAATAAGACCTTTGATGAACCTGAAGATTTCTTCAATGAAAGAAATATATAAGCTCTTTCTGCTTTTAGAAACCAAATCCTGAATCTCTTGAGCAGTAATGAGATCTCAAATGAATTCACTGACCATGGACTTCATCTTCTCCTCCCAGACAGTCCCTGATCCCATCTTTGACAGCGTGTTTGGGAATACAGACACCTGATTTACAGAGGAACGCCTGGTTTTGACATTCTTCACACAAAAGAAACAGTAACATCAGCATTATCAGTCTGCGTCATGCCAGCAATGTATGCGAAACAGTGTTTTAAATTGATTTCTTTGTTTATGAAGGGAACAATAGAGGACTGATGATGCCATACTCACTTTGGCAGCACATCTCGTCACTGTTGTCTCCACAGTCATCAACACCATTGCAGGGTATTCCATTGATTAAACACTTCCCATTCGCACAGAGAAACTTCTGACATTCATCTACACAGAGAAAACCCATCCGTGTGAGTGAAGGAAGAGTCAAGACAACAGATTAATGCATGATGACTGCATTTCAGAGCAAATGGCACCTTTAGGTTCCTCATAACACGTTAAAGCGGCCACACCAGCTTTTGTGATTGGCTCTGGATCATGGATCGTACACTCAGCCAATGAGAGCTCAGATCCCGTGCAGCGAACCCTCATACACTGATCTTCATCAAGAGACTCATATGTGATTTTAGACACCTTCATCGCTCCTCTGAGAGACAGAACGAATCAGATAAACAGTCGGTACATGTTAAGTTGAGAGAAAAGACATCTTGTGTTGAGGTGTGTTTACCTCTCGACTCCCTTAGTGTTTCGGCAAACGACATTTGCTGCAGCCATATTCCAGCCGTTGCCACATACCGGCATTTTCCCAAACTTAGTTTTTATCTCCACCACATCATTAGAGCCAGAGACCGATTCTTCCACCGTGTCTGTCGCTGGACACAAACATGTATATAGCCAAACAAATGACTACTTTATAAATCGCACAACAAATCAACCCTTTTGACCCAAACACTTTTTGTGTTGTCAGAAGTACTGGTTAACCTGTTCCTCTGGAAACTGTGTGATTATTTCTCACAGGGCCGTTTCTAGCCAATTTGACACCCTAAGCGAAATCCCTATTGCCCCCCGCTCTGATCCAATGGCATACAGGCATCGTCAGATTGATAGCGCTCTGATCCAATGGCACACAAGCATCGTCAGATTGACAGCGCTCTGATCCAATGGCATACAGGCATCCTCAGATTGACAGCGCTCTGATCCAATGGCATACAGGCATCGTCAGATTGATAGCGCTCTGATCCAATGGCATACAGGCATCGTCAGATTGACAGCGCTCTGATCCAATGGCACACAAGCATCGTCAGATTGACAGCGCTCTGATCCAATGGCATACAGGCATCGTCAGATTGATAGCGCTCTGATCCAATGGCATACAGGCATCGTCAGATTGACAGCGCTCTGATCCAATGGCATAAAGGCATCGTCAGATTGACTGCACTCTGATCCAATGGCATACAGGCATCGTCAGATTGACAGCGTCTGATCCAATGGCATACAGGCATCGTCAGATTGACAGCGCTCTGATCCAATGGCATTACAGGCATCGTCAGATTGACAGCGCTCTGATCCAATGGCATACAGGCATCGTCAGATTGACAGCGCTCTGATCCAATGGCATACAGGCATCGTCAGATTGACAGCGCTCTGATCCAATGGCATACAGGCATCATCAGATTGACAGCGCTCTGATCCAATGGCACACAAGCATCGTCAGATTGACAGCGCTCTGATCCAATGACATACAGGCATCTTCAGATTGACAGCGCTCTGATCCAATGGCATACAGGCATCGTCAGATTGACAGCGTCTGATCCAATGGCATACAGGCATCATCAGATTGACAGCGCTCTGATCCAATGGCACACAAGCATCGTCAGATTGACAGCGCTCTGATCCAATGACATACAGGCATCTTCAGATTGACAGCGCTCTGATCCAATGGCATACAGGCATCGTCAGATTGACAGCGCTCTGATCCAATGACATACAGGCATCTTCAGATTGACAGCGCTCTGATCCAATGGCATACAGGCATCGTCAGATTGATAGTGCTCTGATCCAATGATGTTGGGGATCCAGTGGGACGGCAGTCATATTTCAGGGTGACCGTGCCACTCTTGTTTACAACCCTGTTAAAAAATAGTGCCAGTACGTGTGCTCATTGGCGCCCCTTCAGCTGGTGGCGCCCTAGGCCACCGCCTAGTTCGCCTATGCCTAGAAACGGTACTGATTTCTAATTTAGGCTCATGTGCATGCCTGCAAAGTTTCGTCACTCTGTGGTGTTGTGGAATGTGCAAACGACTTTTCTATTACGATTGCGACGTTACTGTGTCATTTTGTCCAATACATTTCATGCGCTTAATAGTCATTAAATATAGTTCCCTTTGAGTCAAAATTGGGATCTCGCCAGAGAGAGACCAATCCACTTCGAGTGTAACTAAACGAGCCAATGGACATTAGCATGCGGTAATTCACATCCAACTGTCGCTGATCACAGCATGAGTATAAGAGGCAGCAGGAGTACCACATTAATTCATAATTTCGCTGAGGAGCCGAGCGGTGGTGTATCACTACTAAGATAAGATTAAGCTCAGAATGAGCTTTATTTGTCACATACACAATTATACAGAGTATAACCAGCAGTGAAATGTGTTATCTGCATTTAACCCATCCAAGTGCACACATACTTGGAGCAGTGGGCAGCCGATGCTGCGGCGCCCGGAGAGCAGTCGGGGGTTCGATGCCTTGCTCAAGGGTCTCACCTCAGTCGTGGACAATTCCAGCCGGAGCCGAGATTCGAACCCACAACCTCGGATTACAAGTCCAATGCTCTATCCACTACGCCACGACTGCCCCTAGCGGTGGTCACATGGGAGAGAAGAAAAGATTGTCTTCGTGCAGAGGAGTGTGCAATGGCCAGCTCCCCTGCGTGCTTCAGCACTAAAAGAGCAATTTCTCTAAAAGAGCAACACGGGTGATTGCGTCTTTTTAAAGATGTCTTATCAACCGTGCGTTTCTGGGTGTGGTCGTTTCCTGCCACCTCAGGACGGTCACGATGTCTGGGCATTCAGCACACTAAGGACATGTGCTGTGGGGACATGACCATCTCAGAGTTGCGTAATAGACTCCGCTATGTTAAACATGGCAGAGTCGCTCTGCCGCAATCCAGCGTTCATCCCGGCACCCAGGGTGGCGCTGCATCCGGTGGAGTCAGAGGTGATTTGAGGATCACGGTGAAGGCTTCCCCAAGTGGAGCTCCTTACCCCTCAAGTACTCCGCAGCCGGTGGAGGTGCTGAAGGTGCTGGGCCCTCTGTGGGACAGTGGTACACCACATGTTTCCTTCGGTACCCCATCTGATGTCCAGATGTCGATCGCTGCAACGGGGGGCGAGCCCACTCTCTCCGTGGATGATGACCCGGCTGCATTGCCCCCTTCGGGTGTGGTAGCGTTGTCCGAGCTAGACCCAGAGATGATGGCCATGCTTTCCCGGGCCGCTGAGAATGTCGGGCTCGTATGGACTCCTCCACCAAGTCCCGATCCTTCGAGGCTGGATGAGTGGTTTCTCGGTAGCGGTCGGGTTGGTTCTCAGTGCGCCCTTCTTGTGCCATTCTTCCCGGAAGTGCATGAGGAGCTTACAAGATCGTAGAAGGCACCTTTCACTGCCCGAAACAAATCTTGTAGCACCTCCTCCCTCACCACCCTCAATGATGGGGCCGCTTTAGGGTACACGGGCATCCCCTCGGGGATGGAGATGGAGATGGGTTGGAGCAGACTGTGGTTCATTTAGAAGTATTTGGCCCATGCTGCGTTCATATTTCATTCGAACCACACCAGAGTTCGTTTAGAAGTGGACCGAGCCCTATCTTTTTAGCGGTCTTGGTACACTTGTTTGGTGCGCACCAGGGTTCAGATGGCATTTACTCAAATGAACCGCACTAAGAGTTTGTATTAATCGAACTGAACATGACAAGTGTGACTGAACACAACCTAAAGCACCTAGAAACCAATGCACTGATCTGAAGAACTTAAAGAAAATTAAGAACTTTTGTTCAACCATGTAGCAACTTGCACAGGAAAATGGAAATGTTTAATATATTCATACAATATTTTTGCATTCATGCATGTCTTCACGTCTCACCTTTGCAGGATTGGCTGAAGTGTGAGAAAATGGGCTTCTTGGATCTGCAGGCGATGGCGTTGGCCTGACACATGGAGTAATACACGGCTCCGTCCAGCGTACAGGCGTTTATTTGCTGCCGTGGACATTTGTACGGCATCTTACAGACACACTGTCCTGCGATGCATCGCCTCCACGGAGGACAG
>QVTF01006984.1:0-26569 GCA_003573665.1 Oxygymnocypris stewartii | reverse complement strand
CAATTTAGTTTAGATGTTTGAATATTTGAATCTGACTGGCCAATCAGAATCGAGTATTACAAGTGAGCTGTTTGGTAGCGCATTAAAATGCAATAAAATAATGCGAGGTATCTGAAGGGCACCTGTTTATAGAGCTCAGCTGTGAGGTTATGAATGAGGTTCACCTGTTCATTTGATCAAACTTTTCTTTTATACATCCTTATAATGCGCTCATGTGCCCACTGTGTAAATACAGAAAAACACATTCATGAAGTCTGTATGAATGTAGTGGACCGGTCGGCCAAGTATGCACACACAAACACAGTCTCTCACACAGTCTCACACACACTCACACACAGTCTCTCTCTCACACCACACACACACACAACACACACACACACACACACACACTCGTCTAATGCCTCTAGTGGGGAAGAATTATCACCTTACCCAAGCATGATCACCGAGCTGGAAAAAGCTCCCTGTATTTGTGAGTAAATAAAGCAGCTAGGACTGTATTAATAGCTTGTCATTTGTTTGGACGGCTGCCATTCATTCTTCAGCTCATTCTTTCTCTCGTTCACTCGCTCGATGGAGGTAATTATCCGAGGAGGGAAAACAATGATGAGATAGCAATGACGAGGCCTACAGGAGACGATGCAACAGTTCCCTCAACCACTGATTTCTGATAGTTTATCCCAGCCATTGCATTGAAACACACTAAAATGATCATCGAGAGGAACAACGTTCAATAAATAAAAAACAAAGGTAATCTAGGGTTCAAGGTTAACGACAAAACTGCTCTTCAGACATAGTTCATCATCTTAATACTTACAAGGCATCATAATTAAGGAGTTTTTTTTTATTCTACTGAGCTACTTTTGCACTGGTGTTTTATGCAAATGTGCGCTAGGCAGCAGGGTTGCCAGGTCTACATAATAAACCCACCCAATTGCATTCTGGGGTAAATTACTATAAAAATTGCTCATAATTAGCATGGGTGGGGAGGCTTCACTTCAATCCACAGCAAAAAAAAAAAAAAAAATAGTATGGCAGCAGTATAAAAAAAGCCAAATTACGCAGGAAAACTGCAGACCTGGAAACACTGCTAGACAGATATGATTGAACGTTGCATTCGCTTCTTTTTCTTTCACGTCTCACATTTATCACAGCATTAAAATCCAACGCTCACGTTTAAATAAGTTCAACTTATTCAATTCAAGATTATCTGTATAGTGCTTTATACGATGCAATCGTTGCAAAGCAACTTCGCCGGAAATTACGTTTCTAAAATAGATTTATATTGTAGAAACTCAATATAATTAACTTATGGCAAAATGTGGTTAATTCAGTATAATCGCTGATGGTTGGCTTCCTCTGAGGTCCTCCGAGGGGTTGTTATCATCTCTTCTCCTAATGTAACTTATGCATTATGTATGAATGCCCCTTATCATCAGACGCACAACTATGGCACCCTAATATACTCACTTTATAGGCAGCTCACAGGTTTCTCCTCATCTCACCAACAAACAGAGCTACAGGATTAGGGGCCGGTCACACAAAACACGTTTTTCCATTCCAATGTGCTACTTTTCCATTGTTTTTCTATGTAAACATGCTGGACAGATGTCTGTGCTTCGCTTTTTTAAATACATACCTGAGCACTGCATTCACAAAGTCACCGTTAACTCTTCTCATTTATTTTGAATGGGTAACGTCATGCATCACAGAACTGGATTGGGGTCCATTGCGTCATGCCATTGATGGTGCTTGTGGCAAAAGTTGATACATTTTCAACTTTTCAAGCACCAACGCAGGCGTCAGCCAATCAGATCGCCTTATGCAAATACCTTAGTGCAGACACAAGCCAATGGTGTTCATGCAACACCGGAACTATAATGTGATTGGCTGTTGTTACTGTGACGGCGTCAGTACCGGGCTTCAGACTCGCTCTCCGTCAAGTGTCGATGCTGCTATTATTTGTGCATTTTGTATTTTTTATGTCATTACCATTGTTTAGAGCATAAGAAAAAAAGGGACATTATATTTTTGAAAACTTATATTTTATTCTATGTCCTCTGTAGAAAAAAAGAAGGCATGAATAGACATCAAAAAAGGAAAAAATATTGGGATTAAAAAAAATCACCGTCAACTTTTAGGTTTCAGGATTTTTATACTGAACTGTTTAAGGATGATTCTCAACTATGTTATATGTTATTAAATATATAAAAAAATTATTTGATATACCACTTTGTTTTATGCAATATGTGTGTAACTGTTTTTCCCATTAAACACAGTATATCTATAAACTGTATCTAATTAGTATATTAATGTTGGGACAGCATGTTGAAAAAAATATTGTCATAATGGGAGTATTATTGGCCAGATTTTCATTATAATATCTTTATATTATAACATTACATTATAAAAAAATATATAGAATTTATTTTCATATTCAATTGTTATGTCTCCCAAAATGATTTTAGTCCTGGGCTCTACAGTGGGCATGTATGAAATTATGTCATGTTTCATAACCGAAAATCATTTTTGAATTTGAAAACCCATATTTTTCTGAGATATTGCTTTATGAAAATGATTCAGATTTAAATGACAATTACAAAATGTAATCATATTTCCATAAGGATGTAAAATTTTTCACTAAATTAAATGTAGTCATTTTTAAAGACCTAGGAGAGTAAGTGGTCATAACGAAACTACCACACATTTAATATCTCTATAAGTGTGCTCTGTACAGCACATCCTTAAAACTGTGAGAGGTCTCAGAGAAATACACTCAGATATAATGTCCACTACAGAGGAAAACACTCAGGAGGATAGAAATAGTGATTTTCACATTAAGATTTTGCATAATGGAGACAGTAAAATATGCATTTTGGTACGGGAGTGGAATAATTAATACATTAAATAAATTATTTCTGAGTGGGATCGGGGATGTTTTTTGTTACTCAGATCTGGCAACCCCTTCAAAAGATTGAATAACCGAGTGTCCATGAAGTCTTATGGTCAAGATGTTGTTGCTGAATTATTTTAATGGGATGGAAAATCTGAAATCATCTGAAAGGAATGACAAGGCACAACCTTCGTCACCCAACACACACTTGAGGCATGCTAGGACCTGACATCTCACATTCGACATGTATCGACTGCGGCAGCACTCATTAATGGGGTCACAGAGATGTGACTGACGACGGCTGAGGATTCAACGTGAGAAAGACTGTGTGTGTGTGTGTGTGTGTGTGTGTTACTCGAACAAGTTTCCTTAAACTAAGTTCGTCTTTGTGAGTTCTATGCCAACCTCATCTACAGCATCCTGTGTGAGACTGATACTGTCATTAGCGTTTCACTCCAAATCCGCCTTCTGCTTTTAGAAGTGTAAATAGAGCAGAGAATATTGTTCATAGTTAAGACTGCAGCTCAGAGATGAAAAAATCTGATTTTTCAAGTGACAAGCAACGTGGCCCATAACATGCACATCATGTATGTAGATTATTATTTATTTACATTTCTGAATAAATAATTCATTCTGGATTTGTTAAGCTGTAATCTTTGAAGGGTATATTTACTTGTTATACAGGTATATGCCCATTTATACTAATTGTAAGGAATTAACATGATAGAAGAACGTGAATAATAAATATAACGAATCTCCTGCATTACAGACAGCTAAAAGAGCATCACACTTAGACTGAGTCCTCAGTGATATGAGAGAGAGAGAGAGAGAGATAGATGAGAGAGAGAGAGAGGAGGAAGAGAGGAGAGAGAGAGAGAGAAGGGAGGGAGAGAGGAGAGGAGAGGAGGGAGAGGAGAGAGAGAGAGAAAGGGAGAGAGAGAGAGATGAGAGAGAGGGAGGGAGAGGGAGAGAGAGGGAGGGAGAGCGAGGAGAGAGAGAGAAGGGAGAAGGAGCGAGGAGAGAGAGAGAGAGAGAGAGGAGGGAGAGGAGAGAGAGAGAGAGAGAGAGCGAGAGAGAAAGGGAGAGAGAGCGAGCAAGGGAGAAGGAGCGAGGGGAGGGAGAGAGAGGAGGGAGAGCAAGGGAGAAGGAGCGAGGGAGAGGGAGGGAGAGGGAGAGAGAGAGAGGGGAGGGGAGAGCAAGGGAGGAGGGAGCGAGGGAGAGGGAGGGAGAGGGAGAGAGGAGAGAGGGAGAGGGGGGGAGAGAGAGAGAGGGAGGGAGAGCAAGGAGGAGCGAGGGAGAGGGAGGGAGAGGAGAGAGAGAGAGGGAGAGGGAGGGAGAGAGAGAGAGAGGAGCGGAGGGAGAGCAAGGGAGAGGGAGGGAGAGAGAGGGAGAGGGAGGGAGAGAGAGAGGGAGAGGGAGGGAGAGAGGGAGAGGAGGGAGAGAGAGCAAGGGAGAGAGAAGGAGCGAAGGGAGAGGGAGGGAGAGAGAGGAGAGAGAGAGAGAGGGAGAGCAAGAGAGGAGGGAGAGGGAGGGAGAGAGAGAGGGAGAGCAAGGGAGAAGGAGCGAGGGAGAGAGAGAGAGAGGGAGAGCAAGGGAGCTTTTCTTTCTCATCTTCTTCTTTCTCTCCCTTTATCTTCTCTCTTCTCTTCTTCGGGAGAGAGAGAGTCCCTGTAGAGACCACATTACAGCTTATTCTTAAATATCACCCTAACATCACACTCAAGCCTTACAAAAAGCACTGTAGTGGTACCATGGTATAAGATGGCCATACTATGGTACTGTGTGATGAACCTATTCACATTCCACAGAATCTACAAGTAATGAAAGGAACTTTAAACAACACCCTGATAATGCACAAATAAAAATGTTTTTAAAAACCCATAGTATAACCATTTTCGTAAGCGCAGCAAATACTGAATATAAGTGCATATACACAAACCTAAACGCACACATAAAGCCGTGGCGAGGCCTGTGTGTCCCTCTGGTAGTTTATAGTCGCTGCCCTACATGGCCACGGCTTCTGGAATAGCAACGGTCATCTGATCTGACCACACAATCTCTCGCCCGCTCTCTGAAACACTTTCTCTCTGTGAGAATAATGCACAAATAAGAAATGACACTAATACACAATAAGACCTGACAATGAGTTTATTTTTCAACAAATAATTAAAATAAGGGCTTAGCCTTTGAAATATGCAAATTAAGAAAAAACTAAAAAAAAACTGTGGTTGATATTTTCTAGCCACACACAGATCAATAAAAGTGGTTACATTTTAAAAGATTATGTAAGGTAAACGTAAAGCAAATTTATTGAAACTTTAAACAATTTAAGAAACAATGAAAATAATAAAAAGTATCATAACCAATGTTAGAGTAATATAAGCAAAATTACCCCTTTATATGTTAATATGTTTGACTTCACATATTGTAAATAAATCCAGTTATATGAGAGTTCGTTACATACCACGGCACAAAACACATCCACACTTCACAAAATCACACAATACTGAGAAAATATTATCTTTAATATAGGGGTCATTATCTGAAACTGCAATAAAATATTTGAGAAGAAAAATATTTACAAGTACAGACATATATAGAACTTATAAATTGCTAAATTAAAGATTATCGAAAAAAATAACAAGTCTTTCTACTTCATAATTCAATGTTTAATTCAATGCATTACTTGCCATTTCTTTTATTGAAAGAAATAAAATTATTTATGTAATTTACTAGCAACTTCTGAATAAAAAAAAGTCACACTAAATTTGTTTGTGAAAGCATTATATTTTAATTTCAACATCCAATTTAGGAAAAAGTCATAAAAAATTCAAATGATATACAATCCATTAAAATGTAGTAGTATGGCTCATATTTCCTTGAAGATAACATTTAAAAATAAAATAGATTTGCTAAGTCAAAGTGCAAAGTCAAGTCAAACATTTCTACACAAATATCGACAACTAAATCTGATCTAAACAAAGTGTGCCAATGAATGTTGGCATTGAGAGCGACTGCCATGTCCTCTTGATATCGAAGCCTTGACCATTAGATCAGTTCACACTCAGAAGCAACGGAAACATTGTAACTTAACTCAGCGACAGAAGTAGAAGCAGCTCTCACAAAAAATGAACTTCACACCACAGAGAACAGACGTCAACTTAATTTGATCAGCGATGACTTTTCCCACATGAATAAGCGTTTGTTAGCAAATAAGGCTCTTGAGCAGACTTGTGTAAAGGGTATTTATATCTCCCGGTTGTATAGTGACTAGAATCTCGTCTCGCTGTGTTGTATGTGTGGGTATTGTTTACATCTTGATGCATGTCAAAGAAAATATATAGAAACTTCTGCCCTCCAAACAACAGCAAAATGTCTTTTACAATATCCATACTTTTTAATGATATTCATAAATCACTTTATATATATGTGTTCTTAAATTGGTTACAATGTTTATTTTCAGTCAGTGGAACGGTCATTTGTATTCTCCACTAAATGAAAACAAGAATATACAATGACATTTATTCATGTATCAATAAAAAGCCATTATCAACATTAATGTCATTTTTGTTGCACGAAAGTGTCTTAAAATGTAAAATGGCATGTGAGGACTTCAAGTAGGCTAAATAAATCTATAGTAATCATCTCATATAAACTCATATTGTCCAGAGACTTAACTGGACAAATTAAATACTTAAAATATTGCTATATTTCCAAGAAAACAATTTGCACTATATTGTCCCGTCCTACTATAGGCAATGCAAATTCACAAGTTGTCACAATATCAGATGTGTTTATCCTTCAAGTCAATATTTCAATCCTTCAAGAAATGCCTTGGTAAATATAGCAAGGATGATATAAAACTTAACAGTGAAGTTGACAGTTTAGCTACATTAGCAATAGCTTAGCTGCAGCTAACAACAAACCGATGTCTTAAAACGAAGAAGATCTCATTTAAATGTTTCACTTTTTGTGATAAAACTATTTTTTTTAGATGGGAGATTTTCAATATCTCTCTACTCCTCTTGGTGGCAGCACTAGGGCTCTTTCCACGGTTTTATTCTTTCTGTAACAGAGACTATTTAAGAGCAGTCATTAGGCTAGCAAGCAGCATGATATCAAGCTATTTTAAACCAGATTGTGAGAGAATTTAAACTCAGAATTTACTAGTCAACAGCACAGCGATGCTCAGAAACGATTTATCTATTTTCTGCTGCCTTTTGACAGGTATCAGATGAAACAGCATGTTGACAATCACTTTATTACTGGTACTTCAGTATATGAGCACAGTGGAGCTAGAACAGGTGCAGAACCTCCACCCCCCCGAGCAACCACCATATTCGTTTCATTGCAAAATGATGCACTTTCTATATTTATGCTGTGATATCAGCTTCTTATGCTGATCTTACATGCCTGAGGATGTTTAAAGACCCTCTGCCATGTACTTTAGTCTGAAACCCATCGAACAGCCTGATTTGAAGCCTTTTATTACTGCAACAAGGTTAAGTTAAGAACTTATATTAGCTACCATTTTTCAATTGGCATCAGCTCAATCATCTTTAATGTGTAAAAAAACATCACATTGATCATCCAGGTGGCGCTAGTGGGCATGTTATTACTCCCACATGAAAACAAAATAACTCTATTCATAAAAGTGACTATAGCCTCTTAAACTTCATCTTTTCTCTTTTAGTTGAGAAGACGGAGGTATTGACGCATGTAAAGTCTGTGGTTTACATCAGAGGAGGCGCTGGCTATGGAACACCACCGTGTGCACCTTAAAAATGTGCGGCATTAAAATAGTGACAATTGACATGATGCCATTTTTTTGCAAGCTATCAAATACAGAGGGAGCAACTGCACAGGCAAATGAGCTCAGAAAAGGTCTTAAGAATGGAGGGGACGAGGGAGTAGCACATGAGATGGTGCGGCAAGGTTCAGGAGTATTTTTAGGGCATGTTTATTCACAGACTGAAATGAACCCTCCTTGCACTTCTCTTGCTCTCACACCATCTGTTGAAGTCTCTCAGCTTTGTCAGGTCTAGCCAACATCCCAAACACCTTTATGCCTGCACATGCAATGCTTTTTCTACATCATGATCAAGGCCATCTCTTGCAAAAACCCCCCCAATAAAACATTCAAGACATTTAAGAATAGTGGTTATGTTCTTCTTAAAATATATAAGTACCGATATCAATAGATGTTAAACCATGACCAAACATGTCACATATTTACCTAAACCAGTAGTGACCATATTACAATTTTCTCTAAATATGAGCATCTGAGGCAAATTTTGAATGTTCTGTCTTGACAAACGTATCAGTGCTTGACACCGAATCTGTGGTTTGCAGTGTCTTGGGCCGGATCAAGATGGCGGCCGGCAAGGACGCAATTATGTGCAACTGGTAATTTTGTATCTTTTTTTCTTCTCCTGTATGTGTGTGTTCTCCCCCTGGCTATTGTAATATGTTGAATTTGAGAGATTCAATAAATAATAATAAAAAAAATAAATAGAAATCAGTTGTTCTTGGCTGACGTCACCTCAGACCGTGGCACGAGCTACACTGACGGCTAATAATCGTCACCTGTCATTTCTGTCAACCAGATGATCTTCAACACGTCGTGTTAAACTATATTTAACACAGAAAAGAGTCTAAACAGCGACTATTTGATCGTCTGAAGCACAGGTAAGTTTGGAGTAGGCTACGTACGTGTTTCCACATAATGCACTGAAATTCGCGCGCTTTTTCTGAGGCAATTTTACAACTAAAACAATTCAGTGTTTCTTTAAGACAGTAGTGTTCCGTAATGCGATTAGTAACACGGTTTTATAGACTCCTATAACACATAAAGACCAATTAAAATTAGCCACAAACTTAATGAGGAGGGCGATTAGTAACACGGTTTTATAGACTCATATAACACAAAGACCGATTAAAATTAGCCACAAACTTAATGAGGAGGGCGGGGATATGGTAAAACGTGGGATGTGGTAACCAACAGCTGCACGTTAACTCACTTCTCAGCTCGAAATTATAGTAAAACATTTTAAATCGTATCCAAGCTTCGTATAGTGTTCGGTAAGATTTCCTTTCCTCAAGTTTGCTAGGGTAATCATAAATTAATACCAGTCACTACAGCCAACAGTAAAGGAGCTTGCTAAGGCAAAGTAAAAGGGGAAAAGCAGTTTTAGTAGTTGAAGTTTTGTTATTTTGTGACCATATTATAATATATACTGTAATGACTATAGCATTTTAGCTAAAGCTATAGTTAACACAGTAAGTGTATGTAATTGGGTATACATTTTTTTTAACATGGCCATCATTTAAACCAAAACTACAATACTTATAGCAACTATAACACCAAACTGTATAAAAAACCTTTTTTATTTTTAGTCATTGAAATAAAAAATATTGAATTTTGGTGGAATCTACGGTTGCCAAGTTATATCAAATTAAAACCAACAAATAAAAATCCTGCCCCCTCAAAGTGACTGGATTGTGTCACAGTGATGCAGTCATATGAACGTACCTTCCGCTGCTGTTTCTCCCAGGCTGGGTCCAGGAGAAGGTCCCTGTCCCAGCTGTCCTCCTGAATCATGTAGTCTTCCGTAGTTGACATCATGTAGGTGTTGTTATACTGCATCTGCGTCTCAATAACAGTCGTCATCTTTTACACTTATCCCTGTAACTTTTACTATTAGAAGTTACGTGCCTTGCACTCTAGATCGTGAACTCTAAATCCTGTCCGTGCGTTAGAGGAGAACACCCGCTCAGTGTGTACGTGTATGACCGTCCGAGGTGCCTGTATGGAGGTGCGAGCAGAACTTCTGCTGCCCAGTGCTGCTGTCCTGGTCAAAAGTAGCACACGTGACTGCACCCCAATAAATAGGAGATCTGGTTGTGTGGGTGTTGGGTTATGCTACCTAAAAGGTGTGAGAGGCGGGTCACACTGTGCACTGGGGCCAATAACTGGTGGCTCTTTTTGTGTAGGGCAGGGAAAGATCTCATACACGCCTCCTGGTGCCCTCCACTTTACTAACACCTGTTGTCCTTGGCAGTAGTCTATATCTACTTACACAAGCAGCAGTTCTGGGGACAGTTTAAATGACAAACAGCTGACTGCTATGGATTGGAAATAGGTGCACAGGCAGATCCCAGGCCTGGAAAATCCCTGACTGTCTCCCTCTTAATAAATAGTATTGACTGTAACATCTCTACACATGCACTGCTTACTACACAAAAGTGCTTCTTTCACATTTACAACAAATAGAGACACGTCTGTAATACGTAATAAGACCCATTAACATTAAGAGATAGTGCGTGCAATCATTTCGTTTTATATATACAAATACAATTAAATCACTCTTTAATATGATGACAAGTAAATAAGCACAACATAACGTATGCTGTCATAGTTCTAGTTTATTGCAGTAAGCATGCGATGCCAAACAGTGGTCATGCAGAAGCTGGTGTAGGAGAGTACACTTTACCAGTCGCAAGGTTTTTGCAGTATACACACATTAACAAAGCATGCATATATTCATTAGAAGGTGATAAAACATCACGACCAGCTCAAATCCGATCACCTGCAATAGAAATGATTCTCGTTTCATACATGAATTATAAAATTAACGCACTTTTGACTTTCAAAAGTCTTGGGAGTAGCCTTTTCACTCAGTAGGAAAAAAAAAAAGTCAAGTTCAAAATGGAAAATACTGGAGTTTTCTAACTATCATATGATATAAACACTAGAGGTTGTGTTATTGTCCAGTTTAATTAAGGTCGACGGTATCTATGGAGGAAGTGGACAGAAAGAGCATTCTGTTATACAATGACAATTTTGGAGCGTACCATCTAGATTCAAAGAGACTTAAGCTGGAAGAGCAAGTTGGAGAAGAAGGTAAGAGATTTGGTTACTAACCAAGAACCGTGTTTAAGGACCAAAATTCTGTATGGAAGGTTATTCTCGAAAACCTCTGATATCTATCTGCTGCAGACATCCTTCATCATTAACGGATGCTACGGACATCAAATGTCAACCGCAAATATCTGCCAAAGATCCAATACCACTAAAACTGGGAGTACCGGCTACTACTCTGTCTCTGGCATAAGAGACATCTTATTTCAGGTAACTCAGATCTTTTTCCTCCAGAATAAGATGTAAAACTGAGGTCCTCTTGTCCTTTTCCCCTCATTTCTAGAGGGAAAATTAAACACTATAGACAAAAAGCAATACAGATGTGTGTGAAAACGTATGTGAAGATGCTACATCATCATCTGGAAAAAAAAAATCAAGAACAACAGCACCTTCTAGTGAAATAAGCCACACTTCACTACCATGCTCCCTCTGGAGGAAAGGTCCTGTAAATACCCCCCCGTCGGCTCAGGTTCAGCAGTCTTATTTTTTCCCCAGCAGAAGCTGCTTATTTCTAGGACATCTACTGGCTATGTAATTTAACCAGGTCGGCGATCTAAATCTGTGCCACCTACTTATTGTACATTCAGCTATTTCAAACACAAACATCATAGCAGACTCTCATTTGAACAGGTAACACAACGTAGATTTCAGATTAACTCCTAAAATATGATGTCTTTTAATCTGACAAACAAAAACCACATTTGGTTAACTGCTTGCTATGACTATGCCTAAGCTTCTGCTCAAGAATTGTTGTCAAGCTAGGAAACAAAGGCAAAAGTTTATGTTATGAATGCTTTGCTGTATAACAGATAACAGTCATCGCTGTCAAGGGCTGCCAGTGTTACTGAGCCAAAATGAGAGTCTTGCGAATAAAATTTTGGCCAGTGTCTCGGGTTCAGTCACGGAGTTTTTGGGGATGCGTTCAAGCAGCGGTTAACACCGAACAAACGTAACAACTAGCACTGGGGATGCGACGAGGGCGGCGATGAGCTGGGCGTTAACGGCGAGTAGACCCGAGGAAGCCTGGGGGCAAGGGGTAAATCAAATAAACAAATTAAAAAAAGGCACATGGGGGGGGGGTAGGTGAGGTCGACGATACTGACTCACAATCACTCACCTTTGTCACACACCTTTATCGGCCACCCTTGCGAACTTGTTTTAACACTCATTGTACGCAGACTTTCAATCATTGACCAGCAATCCCACTCATTCAATAGACACATTATCACCACACTCTCTCCAAAGCTAAACCAACAGATCAGTTATAAGAGCACCAAGCACCCACCCATTACCGAGACACACTAACCACAGAAGCAGTAAACGGTCACCCCCGCCGCCCCCTTTTTGGCAGTGACAGAGTAGCATAACACTGGTGTTTAGAGAACCAATTGGCTATGGCAGTGGTGACGAGAAGTGAGGAATCTACAAGAGGGGTGGGGTGGTGGTGAAAAGAAATAGAGCGGATACACGGTCAGGCGAAAACGCTATCGGGGAGGACGACAGGTAGAAAGGGGGCGAGGCACAGTGCGTTTACCTGTATGGAGTGATAGAGCGTTTTCCGTACACTGCGTGACGCTAACTTTCTTTCCCCCAAACCAGCGCTGCGTATGGTGTCCACAGTTCCATAGGGACCTAGTTCAGTTGGAATAGTCACATCAGAAAGTGTTTGTTTTGGGGGGTGAAAACAACAAAAAGAAGCATGCACAATGGAAGCAGGAGTGAGCGAAGCCTTGTGGGAGATATCTTAAATTTACAATTGCAGCCCTATCACGTACAAATAAAGGAAATGCAAAAATGTTTTACAGTGTGGGTGCCACCTGACACTCACACATTAACATGTTTCACAATATGCTTGCATCATAAAAGCATGTCAAGGATAGTCATCATTGAAGCACACTCCAGTTAAAGAAGCTGCATGGGGGACTATGGGTGGTTAAGAAGTACCAAAAGCTGGGTTGAAGATTTTGCCGCTCCTGGGGAAGGGGTTTGGTATGGTGTGTGCAGCTGGGGGGTATAGAGTGGGGTTGCCCCTAGACTTACCCCATTCATAGAGACAGGGGTGAGATTGGGATCAGTCTCTAGTCCTTTAGCTTCTTTTCAGAGCTCCGATTCTTACGAGTCTGGTCGTTTCAAAGGAAAAACAATTATAAAACATCAAAAGGCAATAACAGCTAAAGATCCAAGCAAAAGCTCTTGAGTTCCCTCTTTAAATGATCAGGCAGGCTCTTTATTTGAAGGTGTATAGTCGTAAAGATCGTGTAGAGATCTTTAAAGTCTTCTCTTCGGAGAACACTTGCGGCAAGAACAGTTACCGTGATAGAAACTACAAACATGAATGTCGATGCAAAACGTTTTCTAAGGTCACATTCACACACTGACATCCTCAGCACATAGGTGTGAACAGGGGCATGGTAAACGAATGAAATACTGTCACTAAATGAGAGGCAGATGCAAAGAGAGATGGAGAGAGATGCAGTGAGGGTCATCTATGCAGTTGCAGCAGCGAAATGAGCAGGAAGACTGAAAGAAACTGATAGGAATCTCCCAATTCATTTAATCCCAAATCACAGCACCACAGAATATACAGCACTTTCGTGTAGCCTTAATCCAGTTTAACTTTATAAGACTACAGATTAAAAAAACAAAAGTAGCACAACTTTAATACATTTCACTGCTAAGGCATATGAATCATAGGCCACTCATGATTTTGGCTGTTTTCTAGAATAAAAATAATTTTGGCTATAAACAATCACTGCGAAAAAGCCACAAGAAAGAACATGTTCTCTCTCTTGCAGCTGTAAACAAAAGTTACAAATTAAAAGGAGTATGTCTCTTTAAATGGATAATTGAGTCCCTTATCACGGTTTATAAAAAAACTTGATAGCATTAATAAAAGACACTTTACAAAAACAGATTCTGCAATGTATCCTGGCAGTTAAGTTGGCGAGCTCAGAGACGCTCCAGTAAGACAGATCCCAGCAAAAAGCTGACTAGCTACACCTTCCTCTGATTGGTTGCTTCCCATACGTCACCATATCTATGGAAGTAGCCACATTAAAGTTGGAGGGGAGAGAAGTCACAGTGTCTTTCAGCTTTCAGGATGGGTGGACAGGGATGGAGGGGTGGGGTTAAAGGTCATCACTAAAGTTTCTCCCATCTGAGGTGTAAGGGATGCGTATGTATGTGTGTGTGGATCGAGGTCGCTTCCCTGTGGACGTGTGCGTTCCTGTCGTGGCAACCAATGGAAAGCATACACGCTACACCACAGTCCCAGAGAAAAACAAGAAACACACACACACAAAGACACGTAAAATACTGTCCAACCCTGGTCCTACACTTCACACACCTTTGGAGTAAACATACATTCAACTTATTTCAACATTTTGTAAATGCATCGAAATCTAACGTCTTAACTATATGAATGCGTAAACTGGTTAAGTTCGTATAACTACAATCAAGCAGTATTTAAAAATATCAAGTCCAGTATTTATTCATAGACTACAAACACTTAGGAATATAAAAGATAAAAAGGCTAGTCCCTAATCTACTCTTCAAAACTAATTGGCAATAGATTGAAGGTTCCTTTAAACAGAAAATGTGTTAAATTGGTTACGTGTGCAGGAATGAGAGCATGCAGATTCCCTTTTCAGCCCTGACTACACTGGGTGTGAGTGAGATCAGAACCAAGGTTAGAGGTTCCAGTCTGTAGTTAAAAACCGACACAGCCACCGTCTTAAACCCAAGCACGCACACGTCATAAACATACACCTGTGGCTTCTTTCTGACACACGCACACACACGCAGCACAAGGAAAGGAGAGGCAGAGAGGACGTGGAGCACACTATCGGAAGGGTGTTTCAGGGGTGTGTAGGGCGAGTTCGGGGCGGCGGAGGATGGGCTCCTTGTGCGACGGCGGAATCGGCGGTGGCTCATACACGCGCGGTGTTGCCATGGCTATGGCGGCAGCGGCAGACACGGGGGCGGCGGGCATCACTGGCCTGAGGGATTCAAGCGTCGCCACCTGCTGAGTCGGCATATTCTGCAGTGCGGACACTGCTGCGAGGTGGTTGTGATGTGCATACGCGTACTGGTACTGTTGATACTGCTGCAGCTGCTGGCACTGATGGTAGTATTCCGCGTAGTATCTGTGAGAAAGGGAGGAAAATAACACACATGCGGCATCCACGCAGACAGGGAAAGACAGATAGAAACCACACAGACATGCATATACAGACGTATATACACACACCATTAGACAGGGAGAGAAACACATTTACACGCAAACACACATCACCCGCCACTGTAAATCAGTACTAAAACAGACAATGTTTGAAAATTGCTATAATCATGTATTGTGTGTAGGGATGTAACGATGAACTGCGAGCCGGTTGGAAATCGATTCAAATATGTGACGATTCAAATCGGTTGAGATCAGGTGTGTCTCACTCGTCCTTCAAATTGAAGCTGCGGGCTCTTTGATCGCCCCCTGGTGGCTGGCTGCAGTACAGGTCATAAACCCCGCCTCTACATGCAAACGAATGGGACTTCAGTCAAAAAAAATAAATAATAGATTACACTTCCAATACAATTTTCCAAAATATGGTTTTGGTAATTTCAGGTAGTTATTATCACGCTGATATATGTTCAATTGTTCATTTTTGTGATAAGTTTGATTTTAGCAAGTAATTTGCTGCTATAAAAACGGGGCGTGTCATTATGGTTGATTGGGTCCGCGGGAGTTTGATATCGCGGCTCCACCTCACGACACTACTGCACAGACTCGGGCTCCAAATTACGTAATTTACTCAAGATGGCAGTAGCCATACTGAGATGTAGTCGCTTCACTTTTCTATAGTGGAAGGAAGCGGAGACGTGTCGTCCATCTTTTTTACAGTCTATGGTTGAGATGCTAAACAAATCACAATAAAATTGGGGTAAGAGTTTATATGAATGTATCTCTGAGAGGAACTGACTCTCGTTAGAAAAGTTTAGATGGAATTTTCCTTTCATCTTGCCTCGGATCGATGCATATTAAAGTAGTGTTCATAAGCAGCTCTGCTTTGTTTACAGCGGTAATCCAGGAAACATTACATCATTGCTGTTTATAAGCGCCACCTGCTGGCGTCTCGTTTAGCTCGTCTGCAGTTTCATTCAGATATGTTTTTATGTAGTATAGCTTCACAAACTAACGTCAGACTATTCTAGTTTTGCTTCAAATTTCTAATTTAGATTAAAAACATAAGCACGTATGATGCATCTTTGTTTGTATTATGATTAAAATGCAGTATTTGCCTCTCATTTTAAATGGAAAGAGTACAGACAAAGCCTTAGATGGTTTATATGAAGAGATTTATTTAATTTGTGTAGCTTATTTTATACGGGGTTTGTTTTAAAATTTAGAATTTCACAGAGAAACCTGCAGCAATAGCCTAATAAAAGGACACAGTTACATTTACTGTATAATTTGTCTTCAATCTCATTTTGTAAAAACAAATCGTGAGTTGAGTGAATCGTTACATCCCTAATAGTGTGTCTCTTTTACTGCAGTCAACTCACCTGGCTATAGCGTCTTCCTCCTGTGCAGCGGCTTCCTCTCGACCCGCGGGTGTAGGCAACAAGGCTCTGCGCTTGGCCCTCTGGTACATAAAGGGTTTCATAACGGGGTCTGGCAGCAGCGGGGCAGATCTTCTTAGCGGACTACGGTCCCTCTCTCCAGACTTTGAGCTAGCCTGATGCTGTTCAGCTAGAATTTGCTGTCCTTGTGCAAAGTAGTGTGCCCTTGCTGCCTCAAAGATAGCTGCTTGGTCAGCTGCCCCAAAACCCCCCGTAAGCCGGGGATGTGGTGTAGAGAGTTGGTGCTACTGTATAAGCTTGGTTACCAGCAGCGGCACCTGCTGGTAACTCCATGCTATGCGCTGCAGCTAGGAACACTTGATTCCCTACAGCAGACGCGTAAACTTGTGGACCGTATGCAGCTGCGACAGCTCCGTTTGACATCTGCCCATAGATAGCTGGGTTAAAGGAGCCGTACATCTGTGCGGCAGCTGCAGCATTACCAGAGTTGAGAGCCTGGTTTGCAACTGCCCCACTGTAGAGCTGATTGGAAACCGTTCCGTACAATTGATTAGCTAGTGCACCGTACACAGCTGGTGTCACCGCGGTTCCTCCTTCCGCCCTCGTACCAGCAGCTGTGAGTCCAGTCAGAGCAGCATACGTGGGGTCAAACGTTGAGGTGTTGTACACCGAGTTGTGGACACTCTGTTGAACCTGCAGCGGAAGGCCAGCAGCTGCAGCGGCGGCGGCGGCTAACACGGCCGCTTGGCTTTGGTACTGCTCCAGGGTGGGCTTCCCAGCTGGGCATTCACCTGCATAGTGGCCCTGTTTTCCGCAACTGACACACGGGATTTTCCCAGTTGGAGTCTGCTTACTTGGCTGAACTTTGGACAGCTCGACGGAGAGCGGTCGTCCTTTGAAGGAGGTCCCATGCAAAGCCTCAATCGCCTGCACTGCATCCTCCTTGTTCTCCATGTGTACAAAGGCATAACCTTGACAAGAACACAACTTTATTATTATGGGGTCCCGCTAGTAAATGTTAGAATTGTGCAGAATCGTGTGGTACCCTGCATGAGCTCTAACACACAGTTTAAATTAAGAGTAGCCAACCTCCCCCTGGAGAGCTAACTTATTACAACACATCTGCCTGTTATTTTACAGTAACCCTGAACACCTTTAAATAGATGGTTCAGGTATGTTTGATTTAGGGATGCATCGATCCGATAATCGGTATCGGCTCCGAAACTGGAATTTTCTGATGGATCTGGTATCATTTAGACTAGGGTTGTGCTGATCAACAATAGTATCATGTATCGATGATAGTCAGAGATATCGACGATAGCAGATGTCTTTGTCGATAGTCAAGACAATATTAGGCTCATTCTAGTTTTCACTCAAAAACTAAGCCCACATCTAAATTTAACTGCAAGGTGATAAACCTTTATTTACAAATTAGGCTGTCAAGAGAGCAAAAAGATACGTCTTTTAGACATCTTCTAGAACAGCTATGAGCTATGAATGAACATGACGAAACTGCACAGGCATCATTTTGTTTTATTTACAGCACATTAACAAAAAATATGAACTTATCTGAAAAAACTTTTATATTTAACGTGTTCGTTTATGTCTGATATTTAGGGTTAAACTGTTGGTCTTTAAAATAAATCTACTTTTGATTTTCACCTTGATTGATAACTTCGGCGCCGATGCGGCAAACTTGTTACAGTAGGACGCTCGGTCCTAATAGCGATGTATGACTGCTGTATCTGAATATATGAAATATTTTTATATTTAATATGGTAGTTTTTCAGTATATTGAAAGTATATTATTTCGGTTATTGGTGGTTTCAGGCTCTCTCTCTGTCTCATGCACGCACGGTTTAAAAATCACCAAATAGTTATGAAATAGCCTGTGACAAGTACAGAGTCTCTCTCGTGCCCACACCTACCCATGCACAATAATATCATATAGGCTGGCGATATGAAAAATGACCATATCGCCCAATACTAGTTCAGACGAGACCACTCCGATATTGTGCGTATACTATTGTGTTATTGTTAAGCCCAATGAAAGACACAAAAACTTCATAAAGCAGCATAAAGTTTTCGTGCACTATATTTCAAGTGTTCGTGCAAGTATATTTCAAGTGGCAGGAATTGTCCACGACTGAGGTGAGACCCTTGAGCAAGGCATCGAACCCCCAACTGCTCCCCGGACGAACCCCCACTGCTCCAGGTGTGTGTGCACTTGGATGGGTTAAATGCAGAGAACACATTTCACTGCTGGTTATACTCTGTATAATAGTGTATGTGACAAATAAAAAAATCTTCTTCTTTTGAGTGAAAATAGGGCGGAAAAGCTGGGAGGTTTGTAAAGAGTGCTGAGGGAATTATAGAAATGAATATATTAATTAATTAATGTTCTGACTGTCTTCAGAAATGATTCGATGCCATTTTGTTTTCATCTTCGCTCAATATAATACCTAAAGGAAGTGTTTTTAATCACAAAACTGCTTTGTCCGCGGCCTGCTGTCAGAGAGTGGATTTACAGAGACTCATAATGCCTGTGTGCAGTTTCTGTCTGGCCAAAATCGGACTGAATTTGCATGCCCTGCTGTAGATTTTGACCAGTTGAGGAAAAACAAGCTTATGTGGATTCTACACATTTAAACAATTCAGATAAATTATCTAGAATTATTTATGGAGCAGATAAAATACATAAAATCATTTATTAATAAATTATCATTTTGACAACCCTTTTCTTTATTTAAAGGCTGAAATGTAAGGGTTACCTTTTTATTCATCTTTTTCAAAGCTTTATTTGAACATTTACATTAGATATTTGAACATGCTATTAAACTGTTTAAGTGTTTTCAGCTTGTTTATTTCCATCTAAAAATATGGCATCCGGTTGTTTTAAACAATGGTATAAACATTCGATTTAAATTGTGATGATCGTAAATAATAAATAGCAATTATGATTTTTGCCAAAATCATGCAGCCCTAGAATATATTTATATATAAATTTAACTCATTTTTCATGAATGTATTTTACAACAACACAAAGAGCAATGTGTAACATTTTACCAGATTTAGTCATACACTTACTAACTTTTATTTGTTCCCCACTAAATAATGTTGTTTCACTAATTGTTTAGATTTTATAAAATTATTGTGCACTCCAGATTTTTCTAGAGTACCTTTTGCTGATGAATTATCCACTAACCTAGTTAATAAAAGTATGTTTGTCATATATATATATATATATATATATATATATATATTTCCATTTGTTATTCATTAAAATTAAGTTATCTATATGTAGTAGATTGTGTTTAACACACAAAAGAGTGACAATCAGACAGAAGTACACACATTCTGCATTGATTTAAATAAACTACACTGATATCGGTAGATATTCAGAATTTTTTGACATCGGATCGAATCGTTTCTCAAAAAATGGCATCATTGCATCCCTAGTTTGATTAGAGTTAAACTCTGCAGGATGGTAGCCCTCCAGGAGCAGGACTGGCTACTTTCCCATTAAATTTCGGCAGCGACTTCTTACCTTTCACCTTATCGCACTCCAAAACTTTCCCAAAGGTCTGAAACAGCTCCCGGAGATCTTCTGTGGTGCACATACTACTCAGATTACCCACAAACACCTTCGTGGAGTGGAGCGGGCGTCCTCGGGACTCCTCGACCACAAGGTTGCGTCCTTTGAACTCGCGGCCATTGAGCTCCCGGATGGCTTGCTCAGCAGCGCCCTCTCCTTGCAGGTGTACAAAAGCAAACTGTCTCAAGACGCTGCAGCTAACCACCTGGCCGTACGACTCAAAGATGGCTGACAGTTCTTCTTGTGTGGTTTCCAGGGCCAGATTCCCTACGAAGAGCTTAACCGTGTTGCCCTTATCCATCGTGCTGAAATTAGTGAAACACGTTATTTTAATAACTGACATTTCAGACAAGGACATATAAATGTGTACGTACGATTTGAAAAGTGAAGTGTACACATTTCCAGGGGGCGTATGCCATATTTGAGTATGACAGAATCTAGCGTTTAATTAACCAGAGGCTCACCGCGCCTTCAAACAATACAACCGATGTGCATAGTAGGGGTTGCACAGACTAGTCGACTTCAGTGCTCTGCATGACACTTTAAGCTTGAAGTCGACTAGTTGCTGGTCCTATAGAGATTACGTTCTAATCTAATGCGCTGCTGCACTGTAACGCGCACACATAGCTACAGACAGTAGCGCGTACAATACATCACGCGCAGATCACACACACATAGTTACAGACAGTAGCGCGTACAATACACCGCGCACAGATCACACATACATAGCAACAGACAGTAGCGCGTACAATACACCACGCACAGATCACACATACATAGCAACAGACAGTAACGCGTACAATACATCACGCGCAGATCACACACACATAGCAACAGACAGTAACGCGTACAATACATCACGCGCAGATCACACACACATAGCTACAGACAGTAGCGCGTACAATACATCACACACAGATCACACACACATAGCTACAGACAGTAGCGCGTACAATACATCACGCACAGATCACACACACATAGCTACAGACAGTAGCACGTACAATACATCACGCTCAGATCACACACACATAGCTACAGACAGTAGCACGTACAATACATCACGCACAGATCACACACACATAGCTACAGACAGTAGCACGTACAATACATCACGTTCAGATCACACACACACATAGCTACAGACAGTAGCACGTACAATACATCACACGCAGATCACACACACATAGCTACAGACAGTAGCACGTACAATACATCACACACAGATCACACACACATAGCAACAGACAGTAACGCGTACAATACACCACGCACAGATCACACATACATAGCTACAGACAGTAACGCGTACGTTACATCACGCACAGATCACACACACATAGCTACAGACAGTAGCGCGTACAATACATCACACGCAGATCACACACACATAGCTACAGACAGTAGCGCGTACAATACATCACACACAGATCACACACACATAGCTACAGACAGTAACGCGTACAATACATCACACACAGATCACACACACATAGCTACAGACAGTAGCACGTACAATACATCACACACAGATCACACACACATAGCAACAGACAGTAACGCGTACGATACACCACGCACAGATCACACATACATAGCTACAGACAGTAACGCGTACGTTACATCACGCACAGATCACACACACATAGCTACAGACAGTAGCGCGTACAATACATCACACACAGATCACACACACATAGCTACAGACAGTAGCGCGTACAATACATCACGCACAGATCACACACACATAGCTACAGACAGTAGCGCGTACAATACATCACGCACAGATCACACACACATAGCTACAGACAGTAGCACGTACAATACATCACGCTCAGATCACACACACACATAGCTACAGACAGTAGCACGTACAATACATCACACGCAGATCACACACACATAGCTACAGACAGTAGCGCGTACAATACATCACACACAGATCACACACACATAGCTACAGACAGTAGCACGTACAATACATCACACACAGATCACACACACATAGCTACAGACAGTAGCGCGTACAATACATCACACACAGATCACACACACATAGCTACAGACAGTAGCACGTACAATACATCACACGCAGATCACACACACATAGCTACAGACAGTAGCGCGTACAATACATCACACACAGATCACCACACACATAGCTACAGACAGTAGCACGTACAATACATCACACACAGATCACACACACATAGCAACAGACAGTAACGCGTACAATACACCACGCACAGATCACACATACATAGCTACAGACAGTAACGCATACAATACATCACACACAGATCACACACACATAGCTACAGACAGTAGCGCGTACAATACATCACACACAGATCACACACACATAGCTACAGACAGTAGCACGTACAATACATCACACACAGATCACACACATAGCTACAGACAGTAACGCGTACAATACATCACGCGCAGATCACACACAGTTACAGACAGTAGTGCATACAATACATCACACACAGATCACACACACATAGCTACAGACAGTAACGCGTACAATACATAACGCGCAGAATCATTCAGCGCCGAAATGTATTGTCAACACTGTTCTGTGATTTCTCGGTAAAATAGCTTAGAAACTGAAAAGTTCAAGCATATATTTCTTAATAACTAAATCCCACAGCTTCACTACTAGTAGAGAGACGCTGCCAGATATAATTAATTCACACGCAACCGCTCTCACTAATACATGCATTCACATGAATGTAATCTTTACTGTACTATTATCTGTATCTGATTTAGAACGAGCAGGAATCTGTGAGAAATATAACGACCCAAAGACTAAAGAACTGATCAAAATAATCTGTTATAGGTGTAATAGTCATGTGGGCAGCGCTGTGTTATATTTCATATCTGTACACAAGGTGTTTGTCACAGCTCCAGACTTATTTGTTAATTAATTACATCATCAGCGACTAGTCGACTTCGACTTGACTTTCATCACATAAAAGTCGACTTTAAAAAGTGTTCCTGTGGCTCAGTGGTAGAGCATTGTGTTAGCAGTGCAAAGGTTGTGTGTTCGATTCCCAGGGAACACACACACTGACAATAAAATGTATAGCCGAATGCACTGTAAATCGCTTTGGATAAAAGCGTCTGCTAAATGCATAAAATGTAAAAACAAAATCAGAAGTCGTTCAACCCCTATTGCATAGACCAAAAAAGTTTCCCAAAAAGTAAAAATACTTGAAAAAAGTACATACGCTTAAATACTTAAACGTCACACCGCGAGATGAAAGCAGTGCAAGCAATTTACTGGGGAAAAAAACAAGGTAAATGTTTCGGTCACATGTTGATAATTTTCAATGCCACGCTGCCACATTTTTTTTGAGAAAGAGAGAAAGACGTGTGTGTGGGCTTTTTTCAAGTATTTTACTTTTTGAGAATATAGCAGTTGTACGCTAGCATTAAGAGTTCAGACAAAATATTGTGATGATGCTCGTTAAAGATAATCCAAATGTATTTAAGAGAACAAACCTGAATATTGCTAGGTCGAGGTCCCTAATAACGACAATTTATGGTCACAATAAGCACTGCTGTTATGATAACGGTGACTTCTCTTCTCAGGATTGTGGGTAGCACAGCTTTACCGTGTTTTTGGTCATTACAATGTTTCTTTTATTATTTTGAACAATGTAGAAATCATAATGGCAGATTTTTAAATCATATAAAGGGATGCATTATTGCATTTTTTAATCCTTTTCTGTGTGTGGAGACCTATTATCACACCACGTCGTTTTATACAGTAAGCTGCTTTGACACAATCTATGTTGTAAAAAGTGCAATATAAATAATTGTGACTTCACAATAAGTCAGATAAGGCATGCAATGTGTTTTATATTTAATTAATAGTGCATCATGCATTTGTTTGGGTAATGTGGGTTTATCATTCAGAAATGTTGTCGTCCATGTATGGGATTTAAACCCTAGCTTTGTATGAAACACTGGCAATACACAACACTCTTGGTACAATTACAGCATCAGATATGAAATATTATTCTATCACAGTACTAGTGTAATCTGACGCATAGTGAATAAATAGTGATATTTATCGTACTTCATGCAGTCCCAAGGTAATACCATGGTTTACAGACATATGCACGGCCAAAATAACAACAGTACCATTGTTTTGTACTTTTACCTCCCATTAACTGGGGAGAGAAACAAACGTATACATGCACGGAGAGGAAATTATAATGAATAAAAAATTGGTCCCTAGTGAAAACAACATATCGTCTTTATTATAAGCTGTGACAAACAAAAGAAAGTCCTGAGGACACCACGCTTATATCTCAAATATACAAATCACGCTTCATTAAACTTAATCCTATAACATTAACAACACGAATGCAAATTATTGAACTACGTAAAGCATAGAGGAAACATTTATTCAGCATTAATTAGCCATAGCAATCTGATGACGCAGAGCACGCAGTAAACAAGTCCACTTCCTCAATGTACGAACACGCACACAAAAGCCACTTTAGATGATAAGCGTTGAATTGCACCCCTGAACCCCGTTTAAAAGCCGCTCGGACGAGGCGTGCGAGAAACGCTGACTCGCTGTTCTGTGATAGCGCTTTGGGTTCAACAACAAGAGCGCGGCGCGCGTCGAGTAATTTACTGAATGTAACATTTCTGACACCAGATTTTTACCAAACACTCCCGAACGCGTCCGTCACGGACACCACTAATATCCGCCGTGCGGTTTAATACATTCATTATATACACGTGCGTGTCTGCTATTCAGATTCAATCTCTAGATGACTCATTTTGTTGGGATTGTTTTCGGGTGTCCCCGAGCTCGCGCAACAAACCCTTCGCGTTTCTCTATAAATCACACCGCGCGCTCGTCTAATATCATCCCGCTTTTCATCGGCCGTCATTAAATACTGGTCTTATATGATCAATTATGTGATTACTTAAGAAATAAACATATGTAGAGAGGGGAAAAAAATCTTCCATCTTACCTAAGCGGTGCGGGGTTTCAAAATGGTCGGTCCACTTCCGTTCTTTAGAATCGCTCTCATTCTTCAGCAGTGCACGCGTGCTGATGCATTCACACACACACACACACACACAGGGGACTGTGTGCATCAGCATTGCTTGCACACCATGCATCGTTTAGTTTTTATCTTGTTAAACAGGAATCAAACAGAACTTAACTGACAGCAAAGAGAGACATTGTAAAAAAAATTCTTTAAATGCGCCACAGATCTTCCGCTGCTTTCAGTTATTTATTTTTTTATATATTAACTTGATATGCATGCATTGGAAGCAACTTTGTTTTTTTGAAAGTCAGATATAAATATGTGACCCTGGACCACAAAGCCAGACATATTGAGTTTTATACATCTGAATAAATGCGCTTTCAATTGATGTATGGTTTGTTATAATAAGACAATATTTATATTTGTAAATCTGGAATCTGAGGGTGCAAAAAAATCAGAATATTGAGAAAATCACCTTTAAAGTTATCCAAATGAAGTTCTTAGCAATGCATATTACTAATCAAAAATTAAGTTTTGATATATTTACGGTAGGAAATTTGCTAAATAACTTCATGGAACATGATCTTTACTTAATATCCGAATGATTTTTGGCATAAAAGAAAAATCGATGATTTTGACCCATACAACATATTGTTGGCTATTGCTACTTATGACTGTTTTTGGGCTCCAGGGTCACAAATGGGCAAGTTGCATACATTTATTTTAAGCCTTTTCAAGAGTACAGTCAGGTTTTTTATCCATAGCACAACAATTATTAATTTGGGTTTATTTTGGTCAAAACAGATGCTTTTTAGTGGGATCTGGCAACACTGGTATCATCTGATTTACACGGTGACGTTATTTGATGTCCAACAAAAGCACTTTGTGTTAGTGGGAATAGAAATAAACAGGTGCTAATTTAAGTTGATTTCTTTTTATTTATTTATATTTGTACAACAATAATCATTACAAATGACAAAGTCTCTTTAGGTTACTGCTGAAGAGCTTGTTTATAAGACCGGGAGATTCAGATTAATGGCAGGTTTAAATGTAATTAACATAAGTGCTATTTTTTTTATCAGTCATGGCATAATAATAACTTTTATATTTTTAGCCCTACATTTACATTTAGATTTTGAACTTACAGAAACAGTATGTAAACTAAAGTATGACAGAATCAGTGATAATCAGAGATTAATTTCACTATATAACCACACATTTACATATTTACACATGATTTCTGTGGAAACATCAAAACTTGGCTCATAATCTCATTCAGTACAACCTGAACGTGCATTCACCACAGCTTCAGACAGGCACGCTCTTGGTCTCTCATTCATTCATGTCCATCTGCGGGTCCTTGGCGAGTGGGAAGACTCCTCCTCGCCCCGTTACAGATTAGCAGTCGGTGCATCAGTGGCTTTACGTCCTCTCCCAGCGATGGGCCGATCTCTCTCCTCCCACAGCGTCACACCATCACAGGCACACATCTGTTTGGGGTTTTGAAACAAGCCGGCGGAGCGGGCGATGACTGCACAGGCCAGCCTGAGAAAGGAGAGAGA
>QVTF01006983.1:22500-26842 GCA_003573665.1 Oxygymnocypris stewartii | reverse complement strand
TTGAATACTGCTCCGTATATTCACGCAGTTTAATACAGATCAGTATATTCACGTAGTTTAATACAGATCAGTATATTCACGTAGTTTAATACAGATCAGTATATTCACGCAGTTTAATACAAATCAGTATATTCACGCAGTTTAATACAGATCAGTATATTCACGCAGTTTAATACAGATCAGTATATTCACGCAGTTTAATACAAATCAGTATATTCACGTAGTTTAATACAAATCAGTATATTCACGCAGTTTAATACAGATCAGTATATTCACGTAGCTGAATACAGATCAGTATATTCACGTAGTTTAATACAGATCAGTATATTCACGCAGTTTAATACAGATCAGTATATTCACGTAGTTTAATACAGATCAGTATATTCACGCAGTTTAATACAGATCAGTATATTCACGTAGTTGAATACAGATCAGTATATTCACGCAGTTGACACAGCGAGTGTTTTATAACGGATGCTGGTGTGTGTTGGAGAAGTTTGTGAGGATCAGTGGTTATTACGGGCATCAGACGCTCTAAACAGCTTGTTCTTACAGAGGAACTAATGATGGCGTCGTGAATAGTGTCACCTCACTCTTCTTGTCTGTGTCACCTCACTCTTCTTGTCTGTGTCACCTCACTCTTCTTGTCTGTGTCACCTCACTCTTCTTGTCTCTGTCACCTCACTCTTCTTGTCTCTGTCTCCTCACTCTTCTTGTCTGTGTCACCTCACTCTTCTTGTCTGTGTCACCTCACTCTTCTTGTCTCTGTCACCTCACTCTTCTTGTCTCTGTCACCTCACTCTTCTTGTCTCTGTCACCTCACTCTTCTTGTCTGTGTCACCTCACTCTTCTTGTCTGTGTCACCTCACTCTTCTTGTCTGTGTCACCTCACTCTTCTTGTCTCTGTCACCTCACTCTTCTTGTCTCTGTCACCTCACTCTTCTTGTCTCTGTCACCTCACTCTTCTTGTCTGTGTCTCCTCACTCTTCTTGTCTCTGTCACCTCACTCTTCTTGTCTCTGTCACCTCACTCTTCTTGTCTCTGTCACCTCACTCTTCTTGTCTCTGTCACCTCACTCTTCTTGTCTGTGTCTCCTCACTCTTCTTGTCTCTGTCACCTCACTCTTCTTGTCTGTGTCACCTCACTCTTGTCTGTGTCACCTCACTCTTCTTGTCTGTGTCACCTCACTCTTCTTGTCTCTGTCACCTCACTCTTCTTGTCTGTCTCCTCACTCTTCTTGTCTCTGTCACCTCACTCTTCTTGTCTGTGTCACCTCACTCTTCTTGTCTCTGTCACCTCACTCTTCTTGTCTGCGTCACCTCACTCTTCTTGTCTGCGTCACCTCACTCTTCTTGTCTCTGTCACCTCACTCTTCTTGTCTCTGTCACCTCACTCTTGTCTGTGTCACCTCACTCTTCTTGTCTGTGTCACCTCACTCTTCTTGTCTCTGTCACCTCACTCTTCTTGTCTCTGTCACCTCACTCTTCTTGTCTGTGTCACCTCACTCTTCTTGTCTGCGTCACCTCACTCTTCTTGTCTGTGTCACCTCACTCTTCTTGTCTGCGTCACCTCACTCTTCTTGTCTGCGTCACCTCACTCTTCTTGTCTGTGTCACCTCACTCTTCTTGTCTGTGTCACCTCACTCTTCTTGTCTGTGTCTCCTCACTCTTCTTGTTTGTGTCACCTCACTCTTCTTGTCTGTGTCACCTCACTCTTCTTGTCTGTGTCACCTCACTCTTCTTGTCTGTGTCACCTCACTCTTCTTGTCTGCGTCACCTCACTCTTCTTGTCTGCGTCACCTCACTCTTCTTGTCTCTGTCACCTCACTCTTCTTGTCTCTGTCACCTCACTCTTCTTGTCTCTGTCACCTCACTCTTCTTGTCTGTGTCTCCTCACTCTTCTTGTCTCTGTCACCTCACTCTTCTTGTCTGTGTCACCTCACTCTTGTCTGTGTCACCTCACTCTTCTTGTCTGTGTCACCTCACTCTTCTTGTCTCTGTCACCTCACTCTTCTTGTCTGTCTCCTCACTCTTCTTGTCTCTGTCACCTCACTCTGTCACCTCACTCTTCTTGTCTGTGTCACCTCACTCTTCTTGTCTCTGTCACCTCACTCTTCTTGTCTGCGTCACCTCACTCTTCTTGTCTGCGTCACCTCACTCTTCTTGTCTCTGTCACCTCACTCTTGTCTGTGTCACCTCACTCTTCTTGTCTGTGTCACCTCACTCTTCTTGTCTCTGTCACCTCACTCTTCTTGTCTCTGTCACCTCACTCTTCTTGTCTATGTCACCTCACTCTTCTTGTCTGCGTCACCTCACTCTTCTTGTCTGTGTCACCTCACTCTTCTTGTCTGCGTCACCTCACTCTTCTTGTCTGCGTCACCTCACACTTCTTGTCTCTGTCACCTCACTCTTCTTGTCTGTGTCACCTCACTCTTCTTGTCTCTGTCACCTCACTCTTCTTGTCAGTCATCTCTCTTCACGTGATAAATGAAATCTGATCTGTGATGTAGAGGTCTGCGCGGGACTGTTTTAGGTTTTATTACGCACTCACCCGCTCCCGCGATATATTCACTGTTTCTTCACATTTCTGATGAAAGAAAGAGAGCTAGGCTAACAAATAAAAGTGTAGTCCGCACAAAATTTTATTTTATTTTTGTCTTGTCAAGAGTTGAATTTATTGACAGAAACATTTCAATAACATTTTGCTGCCAACATGGAATAAAGTGTCACAGAGAGAAAAAGTTATATAAAAATTGTGATCCCTATTTGTATTCGTTTTGTCAGGATATAATTCGTTTATGCTAACATTCAGCCTACAACACAATAGCAAAAAGTGTAGGTTTAGCCTAATATATATTTTATAAGTCTTGTCAAAACACTAAATTAATTTAACATCTCGCTGTTAACACAGTGAAAAGTGCAGCAGAGAAAAATAAATAAATTCGACACAGTCTGTCATTTAAAATGATAGAATAAGCATAATACAAAAAAGAAAAAAGGAAAGAGGAGTTGAACGTGCTTCAAGGACAGCGCATCCAGACCTGCTCCATGCTTATTCTGATCGGTCACTCATCACAACCTACCTGCCTGTTCTGTTTGAGAGCTGTATATTATATCTGCATCGTTGCACATGTTGTGCTCAGACCCCGCAAATAAAACGAAGCACTGGTTCGTGCTGCAGCGCGCGGATAACGGTCCGAGTGCAGGCTGTACCGGAGCTCGATAAGAATAAAGCGCAGATATGCTGTTCTGAAAGGACGTCTGGAACGGGGTATTGTTAGACCGCCCGCTCCCGTTCAAATTGTTCAAATTGCGCCAGAGTTACCGACCGTTACCGCGTTGTATTTGGTAAATTAATCCCGCGGCGTAAGAAATCTGGTCAAGACAGCCGCGGTAATGCAGACCTAGACTGCTGTGATGCAAGACTCTCGTCTGTTCGGTGCACTGCGTTGAGCAGATGCGTTCAGTTTTAATTGTAGTGTCCTCTAACTGAACAGAATTATTTGTATTACTATAAAAACAATCTAAACGACGGTGCCACGGTGGGCAAGTGACGTAACGGTGTTGCGGCTTAACACCGGTATAACCGTCATCACGTCTATTGCGGCAAGCCTAGTGTGTGTGCGTGTGCATGTGTGTGTGTGTGTAAAAGTGAGTGTGTGTGTGTGTGTGTGTGTGTGTGTGTGTGTGTGTGTGTGTGTGTGTGTGTGTGTGTGTGTGTGTGTAAAAGTGAGTGAATGGGTGTGTGTGTGTGTGTGTGTGTGTGCGCGTGTGTGTGTGTGTGCATGATGCTGACACAGTGTAATGTTTGTGTCTGATTTCAGAGATATTACTAAGCGTCTGACAGAGGAACAGGCCCGAAGAGCTTTAGACCGAGCCATCAAACTGGAGCAGGACTTCATCGAGTGCTTCTCAGGTGAACATCATCACACCTGCGTATGCAAATCAGCTCTGATGTGATTGGTCCACCTCTCTGTGCACTGACATGTGTGTGTGCATCTCTGTGTGTGTGTGTGTGTGTGTGTGCGCATCTCTGTGTGTGTGTTTGTGCATCTCTGTGTGTGTGTGTGTGTGTGTGTGTGTGCATGCGTGCGTCTGTGTGTTGTGTGTGTTGTGTGTGTGTGCATCTTTGTGTGTGTTTGTGTGTGTGTGCATCTTTGTGTGTGTGTGTGTGTGTGTGCAGCGATCGTGGAGGGCGACAGCTTCGAGGAGATCTATCATCACGTGAAGTCTGTGATCGAGGAACAGTCTGGACCGTATATCTGGATCCCGGCGCGAGAGAGACTGTGAACACACACACACACACACACACACACACACACACTCGTTCGTGTGAGGACTTG
>QVTF01006983.1:0-7500 GCA_003573665.1 Oxygymnocypris stewartii | reverse complement strand
GCCGAATTGCACTGTAGGGGGCGAGAACGAGTCTTCGAACTAGAGGCTCGCAGTCCGTGATGGACAGATTGTTAACGGCTGGTCTATGTGGTAATACAATCGGACAGGACATCCAAACGCTCACCTATCATTCATCAACCTCAAATATGGCTTTTCATCTGAAAGATGTATGTAGTAGCAACTTTACATGGCCGCTCAATATGATGTTAACCTAGAGAAATGTGCGCTTATTGAAGTGTTTGTGTGGAAGCGCGTTTGCTGCAGGACAGGCTCCGGTGCGCTCACTTGCTCTTAAAATCTCCGTCATTCTTGGTCATACAGATAAAAGTAGCCTAATACATCTTTCGAATCTGTAAAGACTACGTTTATTTGTGTGCACTCAGAATAACAACGAAACGTTGCGCTTTTAAGCAAACAGGATGCGCTTTAGGTCTCATGTGAACTTGAGCTAGAAACTCCGAAACTCCGTCTTTGAAAAATATATCTATAGAGAGTGAAATGTCTAAAAAATAAAAATAGAAGACGTGTGTGTTAGCATGGATGATTTACATGAAATTTAATCTGTGCAACACTGTGCATAAGATGGCTTTCAGTTCAATATAATAACAAAAAACGACATTTTGGGTTTTTATTCAACTAATAAGGTGGGCACGCTGTGATCTGTACTATATTTTTACTGTAATTGACAGTTATCGGCAAAAAAAAAAACAACAACAACACGGGAGTGGGAGGGAATGGGAGTCATTCTTCCGGGAGTGGAACGGGATTTTCCTCCAGTTTTTTCGTGGGATTGCACTCTCAGAAATAAAGGTACAAAAGCTGTCACTGGGGTGGTACCTTTTCAAAAGGTACATGTTTGTACCTAAAGGGTCAATTTTGGTACCTTAAAAGGTACATATTAGTACTTAAAGTGTACATATTTGAACCTAATAGGTACAAAAGTGTTCCTTTTGAAAAGGTACCGCCACAGTGACAGCTTTTGTACCTTTATTTCTGAGAGTGTGGGACGGGAAGAGATTAAAGTTTGTGATGCATTCTGGAAACAGGAGATGAGCCCCTGGTCTAATGCGCCACCTGGCTTGAGAAACCCGTTCTCAAAGACTTACTTTTAGTCATTATTTGGGTAGCACACATATTCTGAATGCCTTCGGCAGAATTCAAATGAGCCATTTTAATCTAGATTAATCTAGATTAAAAAAATTAATCTATGCCCACCTCTAGTATATATATATATATATATCAGGTAGGGGTCGACCGATTATCGGCCTGGCCGATTATCGGCGCCGATATTAAGCATTATACCGATTATCGATATCGGCCGTTTTCAAAACAGATTTGCCGATAATAATTTTTTTTTGTTTGTTTTTTATGCAAACAAACATACTATTTACAGGTGACATTATTTATTGGTGAATAAATAATACAGGTGCAATTATTTAATGTTTAAATGCACTATTTGGCTCGATGCAGCCTGTATGAGCTCAACACTCTGTGAGAGTGAGGCGATCTCTCAATCTCTGAGAGCAATCTCCGCCCACCGCTCATCTGATATGTAGAGAGTCACGAGAGCAATCTCCGCCCACCGCTCGTCTGATATGTAGAGAGTCACGAGAGCAATCTCCGCCCACCGCTCGTCTGATATGTAGAGAGTCACGAGAGCAATCTCCGCCCACCGCTCGTCTGATATGTAGAGAGTCACGAGAGCAATCTCCGCCCACCGCTCATCTGATATGTAGAGAGTCACGAGTCCGACCAATCAACGCGGAAAACTGAAGGCAGTCTCACACCGAAAGCACTTGATCTGGAGCTGCCTCAGTGATCACGCATCAGTTGTCTCTCAAAGGTAAGGCAGCAGCAGACGTTGCTGAAGTTGCAATAAATCACAATCCACTACACTGAAGTTGCAAAACATCTCAATATAACCTATGATGTCCGCGATACGGAAAATGCGGGCGGAATCGCGGAATGCAGTCATATAATGGACTTTACCGTATAACGCGGAATGTCATGGAATTTGTCGAAGTTTGGATGAATTAATCAAAAGTAGGTCAGTACACTTAAATCTACTCGTGCTATGGACTAGTATCTATAAATATTAAGCCGCAAAAACACTATTTAAATATGAATCCTGCATGTTCTGCATCTCTGTTAATGAATGACACAGATGTGCGGTTTCATTTACTGCACACATACATGAAGAGCGTGTGAAGCTCGCGGTGTTTTCAGCGTCTGCCGTCTCACTAAATGAGGACATAAATACATGAACAACATCCCCAGAACTGCTCGGAGAGTCACTTCATGAGCATTTGACCGTTTCATTTGAGTAAAACGATCGTCATATCATATATACATAGGCTACAGAATCTTAAAAGGTCCTCATGGCAACCTGTCAAAATATAAGTTCGGTTTAGCCGAATATATTACTGTATACGTAATACAACTACAACAATTATTACAACTTTTGTTGAGAATAATCACACAATACGCTAAATACGTTTACTTTAAGTTTTACAAAATGTTTACAGAATGCTTCTGGGTGATCCCTGCACTTATGTTATTATTAATATTACTGTTTATTTAATGTTGTTGTTATTAACAGTTTTCAGAATTAAAGACATGTTTAAAAGCATTTAAAGAATGTTTTTTGTCAGAGCTCTTGTTATTATTAATTTTGGCATTCATTTTAATTTTTACACCAGACACGTATATCGGTTCAAAATATCGGTTATCGGTCTACTTGATGTGTAATAATCGGTATCGGCATAGGCCCTGAAAAACACATATCGGTCGACCCCTAATATCAGGTACAGAACATGACAAAGAATCTCTCCACGAAACCTGTCAAATATACACTAGGGCCATGCGATTTGGGGAAAATATCTAATTGCGATTTAAAAAAAAAATGTAGCAAAGTCAGGCTTCAGCTTAATATGGTCAATAGTATGAGTATCATTACCCTGCTGAAAATAAAATTAAAACCATCACAGAAAAACTTACTGTTGCCATTAAAACCATGCGAGTTTTAAATTTTAATAGTTGACAAATATAAGCATTTCAGGTCTGTGTTTGTTGTGCCGAATGTCTTCCACACGAATGACATGTTCACCAATAATCACAATCGTTTCGATCAAATCCCTTTTATTATCTCTATATATTTGTTCCTCTTTATTATGTAGGTTTCAGCTGAAGAACACGCGGATCAGTATTAACATCCACACACTTGTGTTATTCATAACTGAGGTCATGTTTGGAAGCGTTCAGCGTGCTCGTTAGGACTTTAATTTGTCCTCCTGTAAGATCAACACTATCTGACACGGTCCAAACACTGCGGAGAGACGGATGAGGAGCGGAGTCTCAGGGTTTTAGACGGTCGCGCGACAGAAAGAGCTCATGAAGCAGGCCAGGGATTCTGCTGAAGTTAACCAGCTGTGTTAGTTAATCTGGAGGGACGGTCACACGGCTCAGGCACATTGTTGAGGAACAATAGAGCTTACGGCTCTCAGGAACACCAGCTCTCCTCCTCAAAGCAGCTAAAGAGCTCCAATATGCTAAACTCAAGAGAGTGACCCTAAAACACGGGAAGTCTCCGAGTGTCTCGTCACAGCTGCGCTCTCTCTCTTCCCTCACAGATGCAGACGGGAGGACTTTTAGCTTTCAGTAGGGGTGTAACGATACACCAGTGGCACGGTTCGGTCCGGTTCGGTTCTGTTTGCTGTGGGGGTAGGGTTCATGTCATCTTACCAGCAATACTAAAGGAACAATAGATTCACTTAACTCAATAATAAAAACAACAATAACTTGATTTAACTTTTTCTTTATTAACTTTGGCTTCACATTTTTAGTGCGGTCAGCATACCGGAGTAAACAAAAATGAATTAAATACCTCCAAAGTAGACTGGTCAGAATAAAACATTTCTCTCTTTAGTGTAGCCAGATTAACAGAGTAAACTAAAATGAGATAACTCCAATGTAGGTAGTCAGAAATAAACATTTGCCTCTTTAGTGAAGTCAGCTTACCTGAAGTAAACTAAAATTAAATAAATAAACTCCATTTTCCACTCTGCTACAGCTCCCTGTAGTATTTCCGACAGATGATCACTTGTGTGGCTTTCGTAGACAGCGCATGTCTGCAGAACGGGATTTTTATTCACCCAGTTGTCCGTAATGTCGTGCGCCGTGATCGTCATGAAAGACTGAGTTGCACGGGAGGTCCACCCGTCCGTAGTTAAAGCAATGAATTTAGCATTGCTCAGGTCCAGCACTAGTTTGGCTCTTACTTCGCTGTAAAGGTGAGGCAGCACATTCTGACTGAAATGCGGTCGGCTCGGTAATTGGTATCTTGGCTCCAACAAACTTAACAAATGTGTGAATCCGTCGTTCTCAACAACGGAAAACGGCCGCATATCTAGCGCCATGAAAACACATATTGCCTTTGTAATTGTTTGAGCACGGTCGGAGTTAGCTTGTAGCTTCATTCTAAAGTCAGTGGGAAAGTTTCCTGTTTTTGAGGCTTCTTACGTGTGCCGCTTATATCAATGTTGGGGTGATGTCTCCGGAGATGCGCTTGAATATTAGACGTGTTTCCTGTCGTATAAGAGAGTTTTGTGAAACAGTTACGACAGATTGTGTGCGCTTTGTCTACGACAGGAATTCCATTCCTGTACTCCACTGGAAAACCAAAATGTTCCCACACAGGAGACTTAAATGTGTCCGTGGATCTATGCGAAAGATGTGTGTGGATCTATGGATCTATGTGTGTGTGTGTGTCTGTCTGTGTCTTTCTGTGTCTGTGTCTCTGTTTGTTTGTGTGTGTGTGTGTGTCTCTGTCTCTGTGGGTGTGTGTGTGTCTCTGTGTGTGTGTGTGTGTGTGTGTGTGTGTGTGTCTGTGTGTGTGTGTGTGTGTGTGTGTGTGTGTCTCTGTGTGTGTGTGTGTCTCTGTGTGTGTGTGTCTCTGTGTGTGTGTGTGTGTGTGTGTGTGTGTGTGTGTGTGTGTGTGTGTGTGTGTAAGAGGTGGTCTCAAAGTCCATAAATCCCATTAAACAGATTTTTCTCAGCGGTGAGAGATAAAGCTGGATTATCATGGGCGGTGACCTCTGACCCCTCCGTCTTTCTCTCTTTAAGGGGTTTTCCTCAGATTCAGTGGATTGAGAGTTATTCACACTGTCCCTCACATCTGCTTCTGATCCACTTTAGATCTCATTCAGGCGGTGTTATTGTGAGTGTATTATCTGTAGTAGGGATGCGCGGTATACCGGTACTATAAAATTACCGGTATTTATTATATTTCAAACGGTACGATATCATAATTTTTCATATTTCGGTATTTCATAGGCTGCTGTTCTGAAGTTCACCTGTAGGCGGCAGTGCTTCTCAAATCGCTGCGCATCCGGTAAATGTGACACCAGAACAAGTGAACAACACGATGAATCAAACAGATTAAACTATCAACCCGCCCGAAACAAACAAATGAAGAGAACAGTAGACGTGAAATATGCCTTTTTAAAAGGAAAAAATCACTATATTATGATATATATTGTTATCGTGATATAAAATTTGTCATATCGTGATATAAGATTTTGGTCATATCGCCCACCCCTAGTGTGTGTGTGTGTCTGTGAGTGTGTGTGTGTCTGTGAGTGTGTGTGTGTGTGTGTGTGTGTGTGTGTGTGTGTGTCTTTGAGTGTGTGTGTGTGTGTGTACCTGTGAGTGTGTGTGCGTGTATATCTCTGTGTGTGTGTGTGTGTGTCTTTGAGTGTGCGTGTGTGTGCATCTGTGAGTGTGTGTGTGCATCTGTGAGAGTGTGTGTGTGTGTGTGTATATATGCGAGTGTGTGTGCGTGTATATCTCTGTGTGTGTGTGAATGGACGCCTGTAGCTGCATGAGTGTTTGTTTTGGAGAGCTTGTCAAGCTCGTTAGTGTAATTAAACTGAGAGCCACTGGAACGCAGCCTAATTATCCCATCTTCAGCCAATCACATGCGCCATTACCTGTCATCCAATCAGCTTCCAGATGGGAGGAGCCTGAGAGCCAGTCAGAATTAATGATGAGTGATGGATTGATGCGCGGTCTATTAATCAGTGATCAATAACTGACCCAATACTCTCAGAGAGTCAGGCTCTAATAAAACTATCAACACATTTTTGTTAATTGAAATAAAACGGACACAACATTTTGATGAATAGCTGAATAAAATTTGAAATGTTGCCTTGGCAACTAACATAATTAAATTACTAACTGGTAATAAATTATAACTAAAATTGTAATCAAAATTCATATAAATAGTAATGTATAACTAAAATAAATGACAAAGCACATTCAAAATTAATTAGAGGTTAAATAAAAACTGAATATATTAAAAATAATAATAACTAATAAAGAATTAACTAAACCTTTAATAAAATTTAAAATAAATATGAAAAGAACATAAATGACAATAACACATAATAAAAGTATTAAAAAATAACTAGAATTTAAATAAACTGAAATTAAAACAAGTTATAATATTTAAAAATTATATAAAATGATAAAAGCACATAACTTAATTACTAAAAAAACTAATTAGAATTTAAATAAGCCGAACATAAATAATTAAATACATTTAACTATTATATTTATAACGAACAAAACCTAATAAAATGACAAAAGCACATAAAATAATTATTACAAATTAAATGAATAACACATTATATTTAAAAGATAACTCTATTATTAAAATGAATAAAAATAATAATAGTATCTACAGTTTTTCTTTTAAGAGTGCGTGTGCTTCTAATTTAAAGCATTTAGTAACACCTTCTAATCAATAATCAAACATTCTGATCAATTAATTAACTTTACCGTACCGTTTTAAAAGTATCGGATTAGGCACCGGTACCGTTTTAAAAGTATCGGTTTAGACACCGGTACCGTTTTAAAAGTATCGGTTTAGACACCGGTACCGTTCGCACCTCATGTTTGCGACTGAATACAAATTATCATAATCAATAGACAACTATGCCCGTGAAAACACCTCAGCAATCCAGCAAACAATTAAAAGATGAAAATGAAGCCAGCTTTCAGGTAGGCTACATTTATAATACTGAGAAACTATAGGTTAATATCGTGTTTTAATGTCGGGAATAATTCACCACCAACGCATCTCGCGAAAGTTTGAACGCGAATAAAAAACATGGTTTTTGTAGCCATTATAACCGCAAATTAACAGCGTTTTGTTACCTCATATCTGACCCTGGTGCACAAAACCAGTCATAAGGGTACATTTGGTGAAATTGAGATTTATGCATCATCTGGAAACTCAATAAATAATATTTCCATTAATGAAATATTCAGAAGTCTTGGTGTGATTCTGGAGACAGACCTTAGTTTTAGTAGTCATGTCAAAGCAGTAACTAAATCAGCATACTATCATCTCAAAAACATTGCAAGAATTAGATGTTTTGTTTCCAGTCAAGACTTGGAGAAACTTGTTCATGCCTTTATCACCAGCAGGGTGGATTATTG
>QVTF01006982.1:0-10112 GCA_003573665.1 Oxygymnocypris stewartii | reverse complement strand
ACATTCATATTCACGATCATTCATGAAGAAAGCACAGTGAAAACAGACAGAGACAATTGTAGCTTTAGCATCATTAGCCTTACAGAGTGCCAAGAAGCTTTTTCAGAAGAGCAATTTGGAAAACAAAAGCATGATAGTTACTTTGTCTGGAGCTCATGTTCGCGCATGAAGCGTTAGTATTGATTCCTACACGTATTGGGGACTTTACCGATTTTTTCTGGGACATTTCCTTAGACAATGAAACTTAACCACAGTGTCCTCAGCGGGTCAGATGGAGGGAGTCCATGGAGACTCCTATGTTCGTTAGTGCATCCCAAAACTCAACACTTGGCGCTGACCTATATCTCCAGCAGTTACAGCAAGTAATCAGTAATGAAGACGGACCCAGCTTCTCACTCAGGGCTGTGTCTATGCTTACAGGGCATCAAATGAGCAGGACTTTTTCCCCTCTGTGACATGAACAGAGGGAGAATCTGAAACAACTTCTGAGAGATTTTTATTATTTTTTTAGATAAAAAAAATGAGTGGGTGGATTTTTACCATTATAGGCTGGTTGTTTTCACACACTGCGGCCACACAACTGTGTTCAAACACCTTATAAAAGTGATTTGTGCATAATAGGTCCCCTTTAATGTAGTATTTAGAGAAAAGTACCAGTTTGAATGTGTGAAAGCAGCTATGAAAGCACTCTTTGTTTAAGGCTTGTAATGCATGTCTGCATTCTTCCGTATCACTGACTACATTTATGTTTTGAAACTCAATTTAATTACTTGACTATACAGTTATTTTTGTTCATCGTTATTAATTTTATTAAATATGAATTTTATAATAAATTATTTTATTTTTAATAAATTGTCTAAAAATAAATTACTATAAAAAGTACTTATAAAAAAGATACCTTTTAAACAACATGATCATAAGTAAATTGTACAATAAAGATTTAATGCTTTGCTTTACATGCTTTGTAGAGCTGCATAGATTTGTGTGGTCACGAGCCACATTGCCAACACACATTTCAGCTCAAACAACTGTCGAACAAATTAACTCTCGTCACATGGAAAAGAGATGCATGAAAAACAACAGCAAATATGGGTTTACAGTGTGAGTTTCATATTTAATATTGGAACATTAACTGCGGTATGGTGAAAATCTTCCAGCTTCCATGGCTGAAGTGACGTGTGGTTCTCTGCTCTGATCATGTGTAAATAGTTTCTAACTTGAGCTTAGGAGTGAAGTTATATTTCATCAATGAGCCGCTCCACCCTCTGTTATATTGTTTATGAAAAGACACCCAAAACCAGCAGGAATACAATTCATTTCGGCAGTGATGCAACGCTGTCAAGTGACACAGCAGATGGAGGAGACACCCAGTGAGATGATACGTTACGGTCTTGTTATTGTTGTTGTGGTGAGTTTGGTTTGGGCTTTATTTCTCGATTCTAGAGCCCAACAGCTCATAATAACGCCCGACTTTGATCTTCCCTTGTTGGTGCTCATTTATTCTCCTCACAGTGAATATTTTGCGGTGATGTTAATGGGCCCTCCCAGCACACATTAAAGAACCACAAACGCTGAGAGCAGAGAGACTGAGAGAGCAGGGCGGCCTGTTATGGCTGAGGTGCAGGCAGGACCGGTGTCTGCTCCTAATTGGGGGAAAATGCATTGCACATGGGCTGTTGGCTGCTCGCTGTGTTAAGCGTGGTGTAAAAGCGTTTGGAGCATGCTGTTTGTGTTTCACGATGCAAAAGGGTTCTTTAGCACATCTTGAGTAATTAGTTTGGGCCGCTCGCCCTGTCTTTCAGCTCATGCTGTATGTTTAGAGCTGATTAAAAAAGATGTACTCATCTGTAGCTCCGTTCAAGCACTTCTGCTGCCTACACCGACAGTTTCTGGATTTACTAGTCAGCCTCATAGGAAGGGGCAAAAACTAATGTGTGCTTGGGGCAAAAATGCCACCAAAGTGAACAAAAAGCCTTGCAAATTCAAGATTCAAGGGCTAAAAATGTAACTAAAATTATAAATGTTGCAATGAGGACTGCCAACTAATACTCAACTAAACGTTGGTCATTTTATTCGTTTTGTCAGTTGGTTAGTCGCAGAACAAATTGTTGTGAAGGACAGATTATTACATTTTTCTGGATTTCATTTTTTTCCATAAATTTTTTTGTAATGTTAAATTAAATTGTTTAATCAAAAGCATGTCTAATTAATTAAAATCATGAAACTTGTACAATCAACATTAATTTATTAAAAAGTAAAACAATTACATGTTTAGTTTTTAGCATGTCTAATTGTTTGAATGCATAAAAACAACATTATTATTTATTAATAGCCTTATGATTTTTTTTTACAAATTCTGTGTTCATTCAAATGAAGGCATACTGCATTAATTTCTTTTAATGGAAATTAAGCATAACAATTTTTTTGGCCAAACAAAAGGGAAATTAAAATTAAAACATGGAATAAATATTGTGTAACTATTCCTTAAAAATTCAAGTTGTAATAATTTTTGTGTAGTAGTAGTATTAGTACTATTACACACAGTCTACTGAACAATTCTAATGTATTTCTGGTACAAAGCCGTCAAGTTAACCCAAACTTTTATTTTGATGGGTTGCCGCCGTGAATACCTTTATATTTCTGTACGTATATGATATGACGCTAGCTGTTAGTTTTACTCAAATTAAACGGTAAAATGATCATGAAGTACTTTCAGAGCAGTTCTGGAGATGTTCATGTATTTATGTCCTCCTTTAGTGAGATGCCAGACGCTGAAATCACTGCGAGCGTCACGTGATTCAGTATTTGTGTAGTAAACAAATCTGCACGTCTGTGTCACGTATTAACACAGAGACACGCAGAACATGCAGGATTCATATTTAAATAGTCATTTTGTGGCTTAATATTTACAGATACAAGTCCATTCATCCAAACATTGACAAAATCCGTGACATACCACGTTATACCATAAATTCCGTTTCTATGAATGGATTTTGCAATTCTGTCCGCGTTTTCCACATCGCGGAAATCATAGGGCCCTAATTATTACTGGATGGTGCTTGATGTATTCAAATGTGTGCCGATCATTCATCAACCTCATATATGGCTTATCATTACAATCTGTACGTAGTAGCGCCTTTGCACCACTGCTTGCTCTGATGTTAACCTAAATAAATTTGCATCGTTGGCTGCATATCTGAGTGTTTGCGTGGAGTGTGGAAGCTTGTTAGCGCGTGACTGTCTACTGCATGACATGGAGGCATCGGCGTCATCACTGGCTCTTTAATACCTGATAAAACTGGAAACAAAATACCATCGTTTTTGCTCATACAGATAAGATTAATCCATCATTCAAAACCGTAAAGGGTCTTCTTTTATTTGTGCACACTCACAATATCAACAAAACATTGTGCTTTTGTAAAATAAATAAAAAAACAAACAGGACACACTTTCTGCCATCTCTGTCTCTGTGAACTGGAGCGCAGCCCAATAATGAAGCGAAACTGTGTAGAGGATACTTACCTCACAGACATGAGAAATATATCCACAGAAAGCTTGAAGCCAACATTGACACAGGCTTGTCTGACAAGTGCCCATGATCCAGGTCATTTTCACATTTTAATGTAGAAGCAGGTGAAATCTTTTTCTAGAGTACCAGGACGTGGTTATTCTGAATCCAGTCAGCGGATGAATGACTGAATAAGAGACTTCTAAAGTGATTGGATAACCAGGTCCAGATGCTCTTAGTTGCAAATTCTACCTGTTTACAAATAAATGGATTGCATTATACCATGCATAACAGGTTTACACAATACTGATGCGGTACGTGACACAATCTGGTCTGGGATCTGTCTTCAATAATTACACCGGATCACCGGTGGTGAACTGGCAGATGGTTTATGAAAGGGGAAAAACATAAAGCAAATGCTTATGAATCAGTGGTGGTTTGAAAATGGTTGTTAGAGTAAGAAGTATGGCACAGTTAAGATGGTTGGAAACAACCCAATACAACCTTCAGTAGAGCACAACAGTAGATTTTTAAACCTTTAAAGACTCAAAGTGCTCTTAAAAGGATAGGCCACGCAAAAATAGTGTCGTCATTAATTGGGGCAAAATAAAGATATGCCATAATTGGATACAGGTGACGTTGAAGAGTAGGATCAATTGTTGATCCCTTTGGGAACCAGATCAGTGATGCGGTGTGAAGTTTAATATAAAGGCGCACACAGGCTTACAGTCCTGATGTCATCACAGCACGGCCTCGCTCTATAAAACAGCTCTGTTTACTCAAGAGCACACAGCAAAAACATTCAGACACTCTCTCTCTTGTGTCAGGGTTTGGAGCTGGTGAGGTGGCCACAAGAAACCGCTTGATAAAGCCCCACTTTAAGCCAGAGGGCATTTAGAGCCACGTATAGGCTCTCTTCCAAAACACAGTGAACTGCCTACAGGCAACATTTAAAGCATGGTCCCAAATATAAGGCTTGGTGGGCAAAACACTGAATATTAGCTGTATAGTTGTAACGTGTGTATATGTGTGACGAAACTGACGATATACAATTAGGGAATATTGGTATATTATGGTGATGTATTACTCAAATAAAGATGGTAAGCCAATTTCACTGCCCTTTTTATTTCATGCCAGCTGGGAGGCGTTGCTTTCAAACATCTCCATGTGTGTTTATGTGAGCGCGCTCTCTGAAGAGTATCAAATGACAGCATGCAACCAGTGTCAAACATTGTTAGTTGTGTGTGTGTGTGTGTGTGAATCCCAATCATTATAAGTGTAACCACTGTGTTTGATTGCCTCAGTAAAGATACATTATTGATAACAGGTGTTTTTGCAAGAGTGAAAAAGTACTGTCCCAGTGACGGCTTTTGTACCCTTTTTTTCTGAAAGTGTAGCTACACACTGCAAATTCTTTTAATTGACAATTATATATTTAAATACAGGTTTGAATCTGAGAATACACTGATTGGCAGTGATGACCATGGACATGGAAGGGATTTTAAAAAGTAAATGAAGTGATACTGTATGTGGAGATAGATCTGTGAATTAAGTGTAAATGTAAACTAATAAAACTGCCACTTGTTTAATGTGTTTGTTTTAGTTTCTTTAAAGAACTCGCTTCGTTGTTGCAATAAACGTTTTTTTCACGAGCAAATGCAAATACATGCACAGCCCTACCACATTCTTTTGGCTGTAAGAAAAAAGTAAGATCTCAATTTGGGAGCAATGTTTATTACAAGTACTCTTAAATTCTATTCAATACAAAAAAAGTATTGATGAAAACAATCTAGTCGAATTAAATTGTGTCGTCTTTCTGTGTGTGCTATGCTTTTTATCCTATTGAAAACAATTATATGTCAAGCCAGTGCATTTGAGTAGCTCTTTGTCTTTGTGTAGTGTTATAAATCTGTCCTTTATTTGGGTTACGTCTGAGTTAAGGATGCTTGTGGAGACTGTAGACAGTAACACAGATCACTGAGTTTCGGAACAGAACTAATAATTGAGGTAGAAATGTCCTTTTTAATAATTCATAAAACAGACGTGCCTCTCAGATTCATATGATGGTGTGCTTCTTCCTAGTATTAAACGTCTTCTGTTCTTAAATCACAGACCTACAATATATTTAAATATGGCTGGAAATATCTCTCTCATTCTGAGTGTTTAATATTTACAGAGCTCAGTTATTTGCAGACGTCACAAACCCACATTATATACAGTTCACAATCAGGTAGTGATCACTAGCTGCTAATGCAGTGACAGATCATACATATGTCATGATTTAAGATCACAATATCCATAATTGGACACTGTAATATTCAGTCAGCCATGCCAGGTTCAGGAGAGACACATAATTATAATTTAGAGGATTTACTTCTGTATTTTTGAGGAGGTTGTCATTCCTAAAATGTCAGTGTGTTTGTGGCCTGATTCTTCTTCCATTACTGCATTTACATTCACAGACAGCCCTCAGTAGCGCTGGCCATCTCTGTGTGGTGTGTGTCCTCCCGTTCACCCGTCTCACTCTGCGTGTGTGTGTGTGTGGTGTGTGTCCTCCCGTTCACCCGTCTCACTCTGTGTGTGTGTGTGTGTGGTGTGTGTCCTCCCGTTCACCCGTCTCACTCTGTGTGTGGTGTGTGTCCTCCCGTTCACCCGTCTCACTCTGCGTGTGTGTGTGGTGTGTGTGTCCTCCGTTCACCCGTCTCACTCTGTGTGTGTGTGTGTGTGTGTGTGTGGTGTGTCCTCCCGTTCACCCGTCTCACTCTGTGTGTGTGTGTGTCTCAATTCGCAGAACTGTACGGTTTCGACGTCCTCATCGATTCCAACCTCAAACCGTGGCTGTTGGAAGTGAACCTCTCTCCTTCATTGGCATGGTGAGCGATGCACACACACACACTAATCTATGATTTTTCCATTTTTTTGTGTTTATGGTGATAAAAAACAGTTTTTTTTACCAGTTTTTGGGGTTTGTGTTGTGCCCGTCTTATACCGACAAATGCAATTTGAGATCACTGCATGCACACTGCAAATTCCCATCACATACTGCCATCCATGCAAGGAACTTTAGACAAGTACAGTGTAGAAATCCAATTTAGATTTACATCAGGCCTGAAAATTGCTAAATGAACATAGTATGAACTGTTAATATGGCCCTAGTCAAGATCTGACCTTGCGCCACATTTAGTTTGGACAGGAATAAAAATGATGCTATGAGGGTTCAAAGTACAGACTTTTCAACTAGATTGTTACCGTTGTTTAACAACATACCAATTGTTCAGCCGATAAAACCCCTTTCCAAAAAACTTTTACTTGACAAAACATTCCATAAAGTATGACTGAAACTTGTGAGTTTTGTAAGTTACATGCGATCCAGGATTTTCATACAGTGCATGTAGGGCTGTGGCGAATAATTCGATAACGATATATCGCGATATAATTTTCCTCGGTAAAATTATATAAAGAGTTCGATATAATGTTTATGCTCCAAAAGCGGAACGAAACCGCGTGACTCATTTGAATAACGTCTCACGGACAGTTTATCAGCTCGGATCACAGTTCAAACTGCCGCGCGGCGCGTGCTCACGAGAGCAGATGTGTTTACTCGGCACGTGAACACTAAGTAGTGCTGTGAGATCCAGTCAGTACAGGCGCGTGTCGACTTAAAGCGGCGCTGCACAGACATGGTCAGTGTAACATCAAAAGTACCCGCGAGAGCCATTCGAAAAAACAGAATAATTTGTTGCGTCCACAAGGTTAATACAACAGTGCACTAATGCTTTTTTGTCTTTTTATATTCTAGTGATGCTCCTCTTGATTAAAGATAAAGGCCAGCATGATCTCCGACATGTTTTCTCTTGTGGGTAAAGTGTCCTTTTCCCCAGGCTCAGTGTCTCAGTAGTAACCACTGACCAGTCCTTAACCCACTTCACCTCAGTCTCATGTTGTGAAAGTGCATGCATGGTCATATTCTCAAACCACAGAGCAGCCATAACTGCAGGTTACAGTGGCCGTGGCTTTTGTCATGTGGGTCACGTTTGTTTGGTCTGCAGTAATGACCAGTTAAGAAGAAGGAGTGTTGTGCTTTCCTGCCATACATGAAGAAAACGTGAATGAAATCACGAAATTTGCCAACATTTGGTTGAATAAATACAAAGTAGGGCTGTGCACTTAATGCAATGACAATAAGGACAAGTATCTGTGAATATTCAAGTGCAAGAAGACTACTGTTGAAATATAAGGTCTGAACTTGATCTCCAGAGCTGCTCTGGGAGTCACTTCACCAGCATTTCACCATTTCTTTTGAGAAAATGAACATCAAATACTCTCAAAGCTCGTCACAACAACCTGCTAAAAGCCTGGTTCATTAATAAAGACCAATATGACGAATGGGGCAAACATCTCAAGCATTCATTATGAAATTATGAATAAAACTTGAAGAAATTATGACAGAAATATGTTACTGTTGTACAGTAGAATGTATTTCTGAAAGTAATAATAACAATATATATTATTTTTTTTTACGGAATATCATTACATTTTTATCCATGTATTAATTTAAACCATAAAGGTTTTTGTGCAGCACTTTACAAAAAATTTAAGGAATTGTTCAAATTTAATTTGATTATATTTAAAAGCTTAATTTGTAAGTTTTATGCAATTTTCAGACATTTTAGATAAAAAAAAAAATATGTATTACGTCATAAAACACAGAATCTACAAAAATGTAAACGGAAAGAAAAGAGAGAAAAAAGGGTATTTCATACGGATGTAACAATATCAAAACCTCACGATACGATATTATTGCGATATGAAGTCCACGATACTATATTTATTGCAATAATTAAAAGGTAAAAAAGACAACTGAAGAATTGGGGAAAAATGAAATGAAGTAAATATGATTGTATCTAATGCACTTTGAGAGCTCAAATTAAGAGCTCAGCCCGTGTTCTCAACTCAGAAAAACATCCGTGAACTGACTTGTAGCTGAACTTTTAAAGTGAACGCCAACCCTCTTTTACTTGTGATATGCTGTCTCAGTCTAAATTACATTCACTGATATTTTAGGAAGACAACACTAATGAGAATATTAATAATAATAATGGCAGTAGTAGCCATATGTTGTAAAACAAACTGCACTGTAAAATAAATGCTAAGGAATATTTTAATAGATGTATATTTACACTACAAGGTTCAAGGTTATTTTATTCGTCACATACTCAATTATACAGGATAATTATACAGTAGGGAAATTACAATACTTATTTCCTAATTTCTACACTTGAAAGATATCATTTTAATTTGGACTCATTTAAACGGCGACTGCGGTCAGTAATTCATGAAGCAACTTTAAGCTTTTATTTTGAAGGACACGTCCAGCTTCAGTGAAAACAGGCACAAAAACAGCTCTCGCTACAAATCTAGTGACACGCTGTAATCATCTGCAGCTGTAATAAAGCAGAACTGGTGACCGTTGTTCCCAAACGGTGCAACTAAACGCACAGCACGAGCTGTAACGAGTTGACTGCATTCATTGAGTGTGAACGGAGCCGTTCTGAGACCCGCGGGAAAGGAAACACCGGATCACCAGCTGATCATCTGAACCAATGTGTTTCGCTTTTGAAACAGACTTAATGAAGGGATTACGCCATATTGTGCTTTCGGTTAAATTTTGTTATGACAGATAAGTTACTGTGCCAAAGCATCATGGCCCAAAATAAATTGATTTTCGGTTCATATCGTCATATGACCACGATAATATTGAGACAATTTTGCAATCGCGATATTGTTAATGTCATTACATCGCTAGTATTCATGTCACGCTGTGCGTCTCCTATCTCTCTCATTAAAACCCATATTGCTCAGACCACTATAGAGTATTATGTGTGCTGCTTCTTCCAACCCTTCAAACTGTGATGATCAAATGTGATGTGTGTGAAAAGCAATGTGCATCAGAAGCACAGTGAGTTACCTGCAGGCGCTGTTCATTAGCATAGAATGACTTGCATGAAGGAACTGTCAGCAGAACATTAGACGCCTGCATGAGTCATGAACTGTCACCAGTTTTGGCTGAAGAACATACCTCATGCAATATAATGATTGCTCAAGGCTAAGTTTTGATCTGCTTACGCAATTAAGCTCTCAAATATGACGTCAGAGCAAGGAACGCTCACGGTAATGATTGATCTCTGTACAATGCCGGTTGTTGATCGCATGCAGTCTTTTATCTGCTCGTGTTTATGGCAGCGTCTGTGTAACCACATTTCTGATGATTACTTGGCATTGTTTTTGGATGTCTTGCAACAGATCAACTCATGACTCTTCTCGCTCTTCTTTGTAAAAGTTGAGGATTTCTCGAGTCTGGCGGGACAGATTATTTTGCTATACTTTTGTTTATGATCTGTTTAAACATTTGTGTGGTGCAATTTGTTCATTTAAAATCGTTTTTGAGTATAGTGTTTTAATGGCTTGAAGTATGAGTAATAAATCAAGTAATTAAAAGCAGCTAAAATAATTATTAGGTGGTATTTATGCAATGCAGCTCAAAAAGTTTTGTGATAAAATTGTGATTTTTATTTAATTTTTTTTTTATGACCACATACACTAC
>QVTF01006981.1:0-15094 GCA_003573665.1 Oxygymnocypris stewartii | reverse complement strand
ACACGGTCTCCAGGAGAGTGCGCGAGCGCTGAATGGTTTAAACACTGGCAAGACATTTAACAAGAAAAGCTATTTATAAACTTAAGTGACGATGCGACACTGCCTGGATTGTGCAAGTGATCATTCCTGTGTCGACTATGCTGCGTGCTGCTCGCTTATAGTGCAGACGTGATGTGATTTGAAGCCATTTGCGCATTTGAGAGAGAAAGCGTTGCGTGGGGATTCACCGGGCTGTTTATGGAAATGATGGTCTCACAGAAAGTTTAAAATTATGTTATTTAATGAAGAAATATGAATTGTACTTCACCCTCATCATTATATTATTTTAGTCACGCCGGACAAAGACTGCCAAACCTCTCACGGCACGCACGTCATCAGCTAGAGATCGTTTTTTTTAGATCTGCCTTTTTAGAGACCGCCGATCAAACATCCCAAAGCAATTACTCGGCCGATAATAATCGGTACCCGATCAATCGGAGCATCCCTATAAAACATGTATGATTGCAGAAATTCTAACATCAAGCAGAACATTTGATATCAGCTTTTTCTGACTGTCTGATCAGTGTTGGTCTGCTGTTATTCACACCACACTCCATTACACATCTGCATGGATGGAACTAATCTAATTATGAAGAGATTGTGTTAATCCTCATCAAAGAGCACTCTTGTCTGAACAGCAACGGTTTCTTGTGCTCAGGTTTTGTGTGTCAGGATCCGTTATTACGACAGACGCGTCCCGACAGAGCTGCGATTGATTCAAGATCGAAGAATCCTACGCAGAAACTTCAGGTAAAAATACCCACACTTTGACCTTATTTACATGGTTTTTAGGACAATCATTAGACAACCTTATAGTGTTTATTAATAAGAATAATGAGAAGAAAACCCTTCATGTCAGTGTAAGACGGTGTCAGGGGTATAACTTAATTAGGACAGGGTGTGCTAATGTAATTAGAATATTCTCTATCACTGTGTGCTTTGTGATTATTACTGTCTAAAGATGTTGAATACTTGATGATGTCACTCTGATCTCCAGGGACCCAGACAGACTTAATCGAATATAGAGAGCTGTTTTTTCTCTTAGACCCAGATGAATGTGTTTTGGACCTTTTGATCAAATCTTAAACCCAACTTACTTACATTTTCTTAAGTGATTGGTCAAAGATTTGATCAGAAAGCTGAAACTTTTGCCACATTAGACTTGGATAAATATATTAATGCTGTATTTATGTATCTTGGAATGTGTTTATAATATGATGATAATTATATAACAAAGTTTTAATAATTGTTTTAATTATATGAGTAATGCAATATCCAATAATGGCACAGAATACAATATAATTGGAATCACTTCAGAATAATTATATTTTTCTAGCTGATTGAATGATAACAACATTGACAGCCAATCAGCATCCATTAAAGAGCATTTAAAGCAGCGAACTGACAAAACTGTGGACACTAGTTATTGTTACGGTTATATTTATAGTTACGGTTTTTGGTTTGAAAGGGCCTTATTGCTATTAGGACATTTGATCTCAAAATGTCATAATTTAAAATAAATATTATTTTATGATTTATTCAGTCTTCATTTGAATATAACGTTTATAGTGGATATGGTGTTCAGGAACATAAATTCTAGTTGACGACTATTTCATCTTAGTATTGAATACAGTAATATGACTGGAAATAACAATAGCACATTAAACCAATCATCTCATTTGGTCCACGGAGGTCTCTTTTCTCTACTTTATATTCTAGCGCATTGATGATGTGTTTTAAAAACAGACGTGAGCCAAAGAACTAAAACACTTGGGTCTTGAGTTACAAGTGCAAAAATGATTGAATGCGTTGAGAAGAACTACTTGAGAATAACAACCAAAACATAAGCAGAAAAGAAAAATGGTCAAAAAGTCAAGAAAGCTAAGCAAAGAGAGACGCATCACTGACAGCTGTCTAAACCACAGAAATGAGTGTTCATTTGGATACCTTCAGCCCATGATCCATCTCCAGCGATCTGATGATTGCTGAACTCCACGCACATCCAACACATTCAAGACTTCTTTAGTGATGTGATCTTTGAAGCACTTTTCTGAGCATTCATCAAATCTCTTGATTTCATTTGTTGTGGTGAACAAGCATGTGCGAAGTTGGCCCAGAAGAATAAGATTGAGACTCAGAGCAACACATGAGTTTCACGCTGGTCACTAGATCATGTTTCTGGTTCCACATGCTTATAATGGACTTGTAATTTTTGGCCCACAGTCGGTCCTCAAGAGGGTGGGACTCCTCAGCAACCCATCAAACTGGCTGGCAGAGTCTGGAGCAGCTGTTTCATATCAATCTGATCAAAAGGGATTTAGGGAATTCCATGGTGGATTTGGGACGCAGCCCTCCTCAGTTTACAAACTAGATGTTAAGGAGCTGATTTTTTAGTTTTTAGACCCAGGGTAGAGTGATGTGATCCAGCATAAACTCTGTTTCAAGTGCTACTGAGCGGTAGAGGCCTACGTGGCAGTAACAAGAATACTGCTGATTGAAATCTTTGAGTGCTGTTGTTTTTATAGTACAACAATAATTGTAATAATTTAGTGAATCTGACTGAAGAGTCCAGCGGTGAGATTTTCCCCATGACCAGAGGACAGAGTTTAATCTCCAGACTAGTCTCCATTTCTTCTGACTTCAGAACTGAATAATGGTACTACACGACAGAGAAGAATGTCTTTTAACTGGTCTTATTCCTAGTTATGTGAACATATTTTAACATCCAAAATTATTACTAATGATGCTAAAAATTCAGCTCTTATCACAGAAATACTGTAAATTACATGTTTCAATATATTACAATACAAAACAGTTATTTTAAATTGCATAATATTCATAATATTTCAATTTGTATTGAATTTCTGAGCACATAAATGCAGCCTTGATGAGCAGCAGACAACAACATTTAGTGAACTTTCGACAACATTAACAAACTTTTGACCAAACTTTTTGATTGTAGCTCTCACAGAATATACAAGATGTTACTCATTTTGACAAAATGAGAGATATTATAAAAATGTCATGCTATTTTTTGGGGGGATTAGGATTCCTGAATAAGCAATTTCACATAACACATTTTTACTTTTTAGTCCACAAGACAAAATAATAAGTGCATTTACATAAAAATAACCTTTTAAAAAGTTTGCATAGCCTTTATTCTTATTACTGTAACTTTGTTACTGTTGGCTCCTTTTCTGATGGCCATCTGATTTTATGCTAAATATTGTCATTACCTGGGTGATTGAAAACCTGTGGAAGCTCATTTAGTGAGTGGAATAGTGAGTGGAAGTAGGCGGGGCTTCTGGAGGGGATGCAGACTCGTAATAGTGAGTGGAAGTAGGCGGGCTTCTGGAGGGGGTGTAGATTCGTAATTGTGAGTGGAAGTAGGCGGGGCTTCTGGAGCAGATGTAGATTCGTAATAGTGAGTGGAAGTAGGTGGGGCTTCTGGAGGGGATGTAGATTAATAATGTGAGTGGAAGTAGGCGGGGCTTCTGGAGGGGATGTAGATTCGTATATAGTGAGTGGAAGTAGGCGGGGATTCTGGAGGGGATGCAGACTCGTAATAGGGAGTGGAAGTAGGCGGGCTTCTGGAGGGGATGCAGACTCGTAATAGTGAGTGGAAGTAGGCGGGGCTTCTGGAGCAGTGTAGATTCGTAATAGTGAGTGGAAGTAGGCGGGGCTTCTGGAGGGGATGTAGATTCGTAATAGTGAGTGGAAGTAGGCGGGGCTTCTGGGGGGTGTAGATTCGTAATGTGAGTGGAAGTAGGCGGGGCTTCTGGAGGATGTAGATTCGTAATAGTGAGTGGAAGTAGGTGGGGCTTCTGGAGGGGATGTAGATTCATAATAGTGAGTGGAAGTAGGCGGGGCTTCTGGAGGGGATGTAGATTCGTAATAGTGAGTGGAAGTAGGCGGGGATTCTGGAGGGGATGCAGACTCGTAATAGGAGTGGAAGTAGGCGGGCTTCTGGAGGGGATGCAGACTCGTAATAGTGAGTGGAAGTAGGCGGGGCTTCTGGAGATGTAGATTGTAATAGTGAGTGGAAGTAGGCGGGGCTTCTGGAGGGGATGTAGATTCGTAATAGTGAGTGGAAGTAGGCGGGGATTTGGAGGGGATGCAGACTCGTAATAGGAGTGGAAGTAGGGGGGCTTCTGGAGGGGATGTAGATTCGTAATAGTGAGTGGAAGTGGCGGGGCTTCTGGAGGGGATGTAGATTCATAATAGTGAGTGGAAGTAGCGGGGCTTCTGGAGGGGATGTAGATTCGTAATAGTGAGTGGAAGTAGGCGGGGATTCTGGAGGGGATGCAGACTCGTAATAGGGAGTGGAAGTAGGGGGCTTCTGGAGGGGATGCAGACTCGTAATAGTGAGTGGAAGTAGGCGGGGCTTCTGGGCAGATGTAGATTCGTAATAGTGAGTGGAAGTAGGCGGGATTCTGGAGGGGATGCAGACTCGTAATAGTGAGTGGAAGTAGGCGGGGCTTCTGGAGGGGATGTAGATTCGTAATGTGAGTGGAAGTAGGGGGCTTCTGGAGGATGTAGATTCGTAATAGTGAGTGGAAGTAGGCGGGCTTCTGGAGGGGATGTAGATTCGTAATAGTGAGTGGAAGTAGGCGGGGCTTCTGGAGGGGATGTAGATTCGTAATAGTGAGTGGAAGTAGGCGGGGATTCTGGAGGGGATGTAGACTCGTAATAGGGAGTGGAAGTAGGCGGGCTTCTGGAGGGGATGCAGATTCGTAATAGTGAGTGGAAGTAGGCGGGGCTTCTGGAGCAGATGTAGATTCGTAATAGTGAGTGGAAGTAGGCGGGGCTTCTGGAGGGGATGTAGATTCGTAATAGTGAGTGGAAGTAGGCGGGGATTCTGGAGGGGATGCAGACTCGTAATAGGGAGTGGAAGTAGGCGGGCTTCTGGAGGGGATGCAGACTCGTAATAGGGAGTGGAAGTAGGCGGGGCTTCTGGAGGGGATGTAGATTCGTAATAGTGAGTGGAAGTAGGCGGGGATTCTGGAGGGGATGTAGATTCGTAATAGTGAGTGGAAGTAGGCGGGCTTCTGGAGGGGATGCAGACTCGTAATAGGGAGTGGAAGTAGGCAGGGCTTCTGGAGGGGGTGTAGATTCGTAATAGTGAGTGGAAGTAGGAGGGGCTTCTGGAGGGGATGTAGATTCGTAATAGTGAGTGGAAGTAGGCGGGGCTTCTGGAGCAGATGTAGATTCGTAATAGTGAGTGGAAGTAGGTGGGGATTCTGGAGGGGATGTAGATTCATAATAGTGAGTGGAAGTAGGCGGGGCTTCTGGAGGGGATGTAGATTCGTAATAGTGAGTGGAAGTAGGCGGGGCTTCTGGAGGGGATGCAGACTCGTAAGAGTGAGTGGAAGTAGGCGGGGATTCTGGGGGGATGTAGATACGTAATAGTGAGTGGAGTAGGCGGGGCTTCTGGAGCAGATGTAGATTCGTAATAGTGAGTGGAAGTAGGCGGAGCTTCTGGAGGGGTGTAGATTCGTAATAGTGAGTGGAAGTAGGAGGGGCTTCTGGAGGGGATGTAGATTCATAATAGTGAGTGGAAGTAGGGGGGCTTCTGGAGGGGATGTAGATTCATAATAGTGAGTGGAAGTAGGCGGGGCTTCTGGAGCAGATGTAGATTCGTAATAGTGAGTGGAAGTAGGCGGGGCTTCTGGAGGGGATGTAAATTCTTAATAGTGAGTGGAAGTAGGTGGGGCTGAGCCTGTGGTTGTTCTATATGCAAGCATCAGTGTCTTGAACTGGATGCGAGCTGCAACTGGTAGCCAGTGCAAGGAGATAAAGAGAGGTGTAACATGGGCTCTTTTGGGCTCATTGAAGACCAGTCGTGCCGCTGCATTCTGAATAATTTGTAGTGGTTTGATTGTGTTTGATGGAAGTCCAGCCAGAAGAGCATTGCAGTAGTCCAGAAATGACCAGGGCCTGGACAAGAAGTTGTGCAGCATGCTCTATCAGAAAGGGCCTGAACTTTCTGATGTTGTGTAGTGCAAACCTGCAAGATCGAGCAGTCTTTGCAATGTGCTCTTTGAAGGTCAGCTGTTCATCACAGATTTGTGAATTTGAATTGTGTTGTGAGAAATAAACGTAAAATTGCAAAATTATGATATACAACGTCACAGTTATTTTTTTTTATTCAGTGTCAGAAATGAGCTTCCATAAAGTCCTGTCTTGTGTTTCCCAAAAGCATCGTAAGCTTAAGTTGATCATAGCTCCATTGGTTTCAATTGGTCTACGATGTATGCACTTAAGCTTACAATGCTTTTGGGAAACGCAGCCCTGAACAGTTAACTGCCTGCTGTTCTTCATAAAAATCCTCCAGGTGTTGCTCATCCTTCACTTTTCCAGCATCCTCTGCATATTTGGACCCTTTGCTAAAGTGACTATATGAACTCTATGATCTGTAATAACACTGATGATGCCACTACAGTCATTTTGTAATAGCTCACTCTTTTCCTCAGCGTCAAAGACCGCCATCCGCCAACAGTGAAGCTCAGAGAGAGAAACCCGGCGCTAAGCTAGCGGAGAGTACGCTGAGTCTGACGGCAGAAGAGGTCAGTGATTTGGACTTCAGACAAACGCTAAGGAATTTATTTGAGGATAGCAGGCTGATGCATGCTCTTTCTTCTTGGCTGCTCCTGACATATTTGATATTGAACAGCATGCTTTATTGTCTCCTCTGGACAGATGAAAGTGCTGAGGAAGATACAGGAGGAGTATGAGAGGGGGGGGGGTTTGTTCGGATCTTTCCTACTCCGGACACCTGGGAACTTTACAGGTGACAGAATGAAAGGACAGAATGATGATTTTTAGATCAGGAAATGTTGAATTGATTTATGCTACCGGTCAAAAGCTTGAAATAATTCATTTTTTTAAAGAAGACTCTTCTGTTCACCAATGGCTGCTTTTATGTAATATAAATAATAGATTACTTCAGTCTTCAGTATCACATCATGTTTGATTAAAGATTAAAATTAATACTTTATTCAGCAAGGGTGCATTAAATTGATCAAAAGTGACAGTAAAAGTCATCTGTGAATCCTGGAAAATAAAATGTATCACAGCTTCCACAAAAATATTGTGCTGCACAACATTATTCAACATTGATAATAATCAGAAATGTTTCTTGAGCAGCAAATGTATGATAATTTCTGAAGATCATGTGACACTGAAGACTGGAGTAATGATGCTGAAAATACAGCTGCGCATCACATAAATAAATTACAGTTTAACATATATTCACATAGAAAACAGCGTTTTACATTCCAATAATATTTCTCATTTTTACTGTATTTTAATCAAATAAATGCAGCCGTGGTGAGCAGAAGAGACTTTTATCCAAAACAGTAACAAATCTTAATTAGCCAAAACTTTTGACCAGTAATGTATTCATGATTTGATTCTATTCTCATTCACGAGCTTGCGATTCATTTATTATCAATTCTATTTGATTCGATTCAGTATCGATCATTTTGAATATACATACATGCCAAATGTATATGAACCACCTCTGGCTCTGCCCCTTTACCTAAATTCAGTACTTCAGACTTATATGCCCTCTAGAAGCTTGCGTTCTGCAAGTGAACGACACATTACTGTACCATCCCAAAGAAACACAAAATCCCTTTCACAGACTTTTTCATTAACTGTTCCCATCTGGTGACCTGCCTAACTCAATCCTTACCCATCTTCAAGAAACTGCTAAAATCTTTATTTGACCCTCTAACTCTAGCGCTCTCTATTCTAAATCTATTTGATCTAATCTGTCTTTTTATTTTAAAAAACACACATTTGACCCTCTATCAATAGCATATTTATTCTCTAACTGCTAGCTTTTCTTGTAAAACTAACACTGTTTAATTTTTCTATATTTTACATACTAGTTTTCTGAAAAAAAGAAAAATCCTTCCTACATGTACCGCGTTAGGCTGATCAGGACTTGTAATAGCACTTGCATGTTGTTGCTCTTTTGTTGGTTTTGATTGCTTCTATAATGTCCTTATTTGTAAGTCGCTTTGGATAAAAGCGTCTGCTAAATGACTAAATAAAAAAAATATATTAAAAGTTGGTTGCAGCTTGATGACCATGGGAAAACGTGGGTCCCAAGGCCAAACCAGTGGAGAACCAATCAGTCATAAACTGAGTAAAAAAAAAAAAAAAAGATTTTATAATGTTCTTTGAGGTCCACTTATAAAGTTAGCAAGTGTTTCTCCTGCTGAGGCGGTCTTTTGTTGCACTATGACATCATAATGTGACAACAAAAATCCAAAACTAGTGGTTTTCTTAGCTTGGACTCAATGAAAGCTGTTTTTGAACTAATGAGAAAGTTTAGAGTTCTGAAACGTACAGGAGGTTTTTATAGCACATTGACCTGTTATGATGTCAGTTCATGATGAGACAAAGATGATCTAATATGGTTTGTTTAACATCATTCACTGATTTTATTTGAGAAATAAATGTAACCCTCTATGGCAGTGCTTCCCAACCTGTCCTGGAGGACCCTCTGCCCTACACATTTTCTGTCTCCCTAATCAGACACACCCAATTTAGTTATTTCAGTCTCTACTAACGAGCTGATGAGTTAGATAAGGGAGACATACAAAAGGTGCAGAGCAGGGGGTCCTCCAGGACGGGTTTGGGAAGCACTGCTCAATGGGATGCATTATGTTCTAACCAGGAAATATTTTTTCAAAAAGGTTTTTATTACATTAAATAGCTTCAATCATACAAATCAAAACAGATAGAACAATGAAATATGGCCAAAAAAGCCTTAATTTTCTATTAAATTATGCTTTTCTTTTCAATTGAAATGCACATTTCTTTTTTAAATTGATGCATCCAATCTTAATTGCCATCAAAATGTACACACACTCATCGTTACAGTCACTGAAGCCCAACTCATCCTCATTGTCATCACACGAAAGAGCCAACTCTGCACTCGTTCAATTACCCTTTCTGTGAAACATTGCTGTATTCATTTTCTGAAAAGAGTAAGTCATTTTCTTATTCATATATCAGTACAATTATACTACAATAAACACTTCAAATAGATAAATAACTGCAATCATGTTATTGATGTTACTATCTATAAAAAATCCCAATGGGGAAAAACACAGTGGTACAGCGTTGATTTGTGAATAAAAATATGTAATTTACTAACCGAAGATGATGCAATAAAAAAAGCCCCTTAAGAAGAGTTCATAGATGAGGTTAACAGAGCAATTTCTGGAGCACTTGTGTCCTCCGTGTGGGGGTGATGGTGGGGAAAAAGTGTTTTGGAGGAATAGTCTAATGTCATTTTACTTAAAAACAGCACATCATTGACTACCTTAATGCCGGTCCTTTTAATTACAATACTGATTAACACTTTACAATAAGGCTCATTGGTTCACTTTAGTAAACATGAACAATACTTCAACAGCATTTATTAATCTTAGTTAATGTTAATTTCAGCATTTACTAATGCATTATTCAAATCACAAGTTGTGTTTGTGAACATTAGTTAATACACTGTGAGCTAACATGAATAACCAATTAACAAATGTATTTTTATTAACAAAGATTACTAAATACTGAAATAAATGCATTGTTCATTGTTTGTTCATGTTAGTTAATACATTAACTAATGTTAACAAATGACACCTTATTGTAAAGTGTTACCCAATATTGCAATGTATTTATTTATTTATTTATTTCAGAATAACCTGGAAATAAGTAGAAATTAATTGTTGCCATATGGCAACTCCGTACCATAGAGGGTTAAAGGCTAACATAACCAGTGACTCGTAATGCGCTACACTGTTTTTGGAGTTTATTGGAGTACGTTTGGCGAGATAATTCTATTTCAGTCGTTCAAAATGGAATGTTGCTGTTTCTTTATAAGTGATACAAATTCTTTCTAAAATGGAATTTTTGAGGGAAGAATGTTTCAAAGTAAATCCTGCAGCATTATTCAGTGTAGTTAGTAAGGATGTTAACATAAACACAATTGAAGCCTAGAATGAAATAATGTTCAGGTGCTGTATTACACCACTTACTTGTGATAGGAAACATCTGTGAGCAGGTTACAGGATCACCCTCCGTTAGGTCAAATCAGTGTCTTTCTTCTTTCTGCTTTATACATGAATATGTTTGATGGGCTATAAGAAATGAGATTCTAGCAATGCCAAGTCACGCAGATATCATTCCATCACTCATGCATGTGCTCTCGCTCGTGCTCGGCCTCTTACCCTCCACAAGCACGAGTGGGTATCATTACCCATCCGGAAATATGTGCAGGCCAGGCTAAGAAGATTGTGCATGTCAAATATGGATAAAAAAGGTCAATGGAGTCCAGATCCGCAGCAGGGTTATTATTGCTAGATAAATCTAGGACTGATCAAATCAAATATTAATATTAGATGAAAACTTTGCAGGGAAATTAGAAAAATTGCCTTGGCAATTAAAATTGGATATATAAAAAAATAACTAAAACTGAAAAATACAAATAAATTAATTCTGAATATATAATATATATATATATATATATATATATATATATATATATATATATATAAAAAATGACAAAATACATAAAAATAAACTGAAAATATTGAAATAAAACTTAGAGGCCCGTTCACACCAAAAGAAGATAACAATAACAATAAAGATATAGTTATAAAAATCTTTCTAAATAAATAAAATGAAAAATGGCAGAGTCACACCACAAGTATAACATTATAAGCACAGAGGAAAGATATTTTTGGAATCACTTTCAGAATTATTCCTTGTTTTTATATTGACAGACAGACTTTAATAACCTAGTGGCAGACGACAAAACTGCAGCGTGTGCTTATAATAAACAGAACATTATTGTGCGAGGCAGTGGACGCTAATATAGTTATCATTACTGTATCATTCTTGTTGTGAACTGGCCAAAATATTCAACATTTTACTTAAAAGTATAATAGTTTATAAGTAATACTAAAATAACCCTGATCTATAGATGTGGCCAAAATCATTGATACCCTTGAATTTTATTTCATTACAAATAAATAAATAAATAATACATGCATGCATTCATAAATCAAACTCCTTTGTTGTTTATGTATGAATCTATTTGAATTCCACTGGAACAAAGCTATGTTTGTAGTAAAAGACATCCTGAAATGAGCTGGACTATTAGAAGTTACAGGAAATTATTGCTTTCAAATCATACTTGAAGCAGAGCGTTCTTTACTCACTTTATTAACAAAGTGGTCCCACATTAAATGTCTTCGTTATATCTTTACTATTTACTTATATCAAAACAAAATAATAATGATATATAATAATTGCCGCCACCGGAGTGGATATAGGTAAGGTTGGTGCTGTGGTTAGCTTAGGTTTAAGGGTAGCTTCAACAGTGTAATTATGGATGTAACTACATACATTAATTACAGATATAATGCAAATATAAGTACAATGCAAAACATATGTACATGATAAGTTCATTATATTAAATTATTCAAGTTTGTAAATTAAATGCAGTATTTAAAGACAATTCATGGTGGGTCCAAATAATTAAAAAAGCATGAATGTACTTCAAATAATAATGTGAACACTTACATGTAATCAAGGGAAAACATTTTCATATTATTCTGCTGAAAATGATTGAAGCAAACATGAATGCAGAGATTACTAGAGCAGGTTTCTGTGGGTTGAACGTTTTTATTTGTTTTATTTTTATTTTTTTAAATGATCTTTACTTAGCATTGGCCGAAGTGCTTGTTTAATGACTACCCCATCCCTGTGTGAACATGTCATTCTCATTGCCTAAAGACGTGTTGAATATGTGCTCCGAAGCAGGCGCTGTCCCATAACGGGATAGTGTTGAAACAGCTTGACTGAAAGAGACATTCATGTCTTAAATAAACATTTACTTCACCCAAAACATATTGTCATGACACTTTTCAAATGCTTGTTAAAGCTCGGTCAGTCATTTAATGTTCAGCACCTCATAATTGTATAATTCACACCGCGGTCGCACCGTTAGACAGTTCGTGATGCAGCTGCTAATTCTAGCGTGTGACCGATGTGGTCTTGTGGAGAGCCAACTGGCCGAACGGTTAACCAAACCACCATAAAGCATCTAAACCCATCGTGTGTTTTTCATAAACATGCAGCACAGTTGAAGAAAGCTAACAGACATTGTTTTCTCATTCCAGCAGTACGCAGTAGTAACATCACGTTCTCATTCAGCTTGTGTCTTTCTCGTTTAAGAGTCACTGCTGAAACCAACAGGACTGATTGTTTACCAAATCATTTCTTTGGAATTGTTATGTAATTAATCTCTCTGTAATTATTTCTCTCTCTCTTTATCTCTATTTCAGTGGTTATCTGGAATTCAAGACGTCTATGAACGCCATGTTGGCTAATAAACTTTTCCAGGGAAGGTAAGTCTTTCCACCGTGGTTGGAAAGATCTTCATCTATTTAAGGAATCTTCAGCCTGAGGGCTTTTTGTTGATATTTAGTGCGAGTATGTTTTAAAAAGGCTTATGTGCACTGATAAAATGACTGTTATTGTTGGAGGAGCCATTAAAGGAATAGTTGCCCAAAAATCAAAATGAGCTAAAAATGTTCTCGCGCTCAGGCCATACAAGATGCAAATTAGTTTTCTTCATCAGGTTTGGAGAAATGCATTACTGCATCAGTGTCTCAGCAATGGATGCTCTGCAGTGAATGGGTGCCGTCAGAATGAGAGTCTGATAAAAATATCACATTAATACACAGCACTCCAGTCCATCAGATAACATCAGAAGCTGAAACAAATCCAGCATTAAGATGTTTTTAATCATTGTTTCTGGCCTAAATTAATCCATAATAATGCTTACTGCAGTGTTTTGGACTGAATCAGGAGAGAAATCTGCACAGATCAAGCAGCGTTTATAAGCCAAAACAAATATATGGCTGGATTTTGATGGGAAAAACAACTTTTCACTGGAGGAAGTGTCATTATGGATTAAAACCGTCTTGATGTATTTTATTATTATTTTTTGTTTCCAAACACACAGCATTTGTGTTCTTCAGATGTCAACTGATGGAATGGAGTGGTGTGGATTGTTGTGCTTTTTTTATCAGACTCTCATTCTGACGGCACCCATTCACTGCAAAGCAGTGATGGATGCTACTTTTCTCTAAATCTGATGAAGAAACAAACTCATCCTAATCCTGAATGGGTGTGAGTGTGAGAACATTTTCAGCCAATTACAATTTTGGGGATCAACTGTTCCTTTAAACTCCAATATGGCCAAATGTATGTGAGCTTTACTCTAGAATTACATTAGTTTAAAACAATCTGTTGCTCTTTGTTTCTCAGATCTGTGATCTCCCGATCGAGGTTAGTGCCTGTCATTTCAACCTCTGAATGCAAACAAACACAAAAGGTTATACATGTTTTATACATACGTGTTTTATTCCACAGGAGCAGGGTGAATGATAATATATCTCTGGTTGTGGGGACCTTCTACACGCACCATGTGGTCCAATATGAAAGGAAGCTTCTTAGTCTGGAGGCGCGCAAGCAGAGACACAAACCCGGACGAGCCTCCGCCGGAAGAAGACGAGCAGGTGCGTTTGCATGATATGTGTGCTGGGCGTGATTCGTTGAGAGACAGCTCATATCCAGTAACGAGCCTTTACTAAAAATCATCTGCAATGTTTGACTCTGTCCAGTTAGTAAATTGAAATTGTATTCATGTGGTTACACCAGAAGTTCTCAATTCCAGTCCTCGCGCCCCCCGCTCTGAATATTTTGCATGTCTCTCTTTGTTAACACACCTGATTCAGATAATCAGCTTGTTAGAAGTGCGCTCCATGCATGAACTGTGTTCCGATTGACATGCTCCCGACACAGTGTCCATTGCTCCCTACTCCCTGAGCAGGGGAAATCCGCTGAAGTTTACTTTTTCGGATTTCGGAACATTCATTCTTGGATTTGCGCTGTTCTAAACTAAAAACTAGTCCTGTAGTATTTTAAAATGATAATTTCTGATGTGTGTTTTAGGTCTGAAAGCATCTCAGTCCCCTCACACGAGTGAGAATGAGGACGGGGGGAGGGAGAGACGGAGCTGAAATCACCTCACCTCCACACAAACACTGCACTGGAGCAAACCTCGCAACCCAAAGTCAACCTGCTCCACATTCTCCAGCAAGGATGGGAGCTCAGGTCAGTGTGGACACTCGCTGCGGGGGGGATTAGAGAGCATCGTCAGCTCGTACCATCTTGACTGCATATCTGCAACCTGTCTTTGACTTTTTCTGCATTTCTCAGTGCTTTTCTGATGTTAAAGAGATCGTTTGCCTAAAAGTGATCATCATGTCATTATTTATTCACGCTGTTATTTCTTCATTATTTCTTTAGTGGAAAACAAAAGAAGATATTTTGAAGAATGTTGGTAACCACACAAGTATGATGATTAATGCATGGGGAACAAAAACTGATACTTCTCAAAATATCTTCTTTTAGGTTCCTGAGTATAAAGAAAGTCATGCAGGTTTGACAGATGTATTGTCAATTGTGACCCTGGAGCACAAAACCAGTCAATTCGAAATTGAGATTTATACGTCATCTGGTAGCTAAATAAACAATCTTTCCATTGATGTATGGTTTGTTATGATTGGACAATATTTGAAAATCTGGAATCTGAGGGTGCAAAAAAATCTAAATATTGATAAAATCATCTTTAAAGTTGTCCAAATGAAGTTCTTAGCAATGCATATTAATAATCAAAAATTAAGTTTTCGATGTAATTACGTGAAGCGCGCATCGCAGAACAGAACAGACGAACAGACTACCTTTTTTTTCTTTTATTTTCTTTTTTAAATGAGCGACTCTCGCTCGCTCGCTCGCGCGCGCGCTCTCGCGCCACACACACACCACACTCGCGCGCGCGCTCGCGCGCGCGCGCGCGCTCGCGCTCGCGCGCTCACACACACACACGCGCGCGCGCGCGCGCGCGCGCACACACACACACACACACACAGACACAAACACACACACGCGCACGCACACACACACACAC
>QVTF01006980.1:0-27515 GCA_003573665.1 Oxygymnocypris stewartii | reverse complement strand
TGGGATCGTGAGGTGTTTCTCCAAGTGAATTCAAGAAGATTCTGAGGGGTTTTGTACTTGCTTTGCTTTTGCAATTCATGAGGCTGCAGCTAAACCATCATTCAATTGAACTTCAGTGAACATGTGAGCAGCTTCCTTTGAAGCTCCCTGATAGCTTGCAGTCTGAACCTCACGGCTCACTCAGAACACCCTTAACAAATCTTTAACCAGCACCTGTTCAGCAGCAGAATGGAGGTCAGCGTCCTCACCTGAGCAGAACCACAGGATGTAAAGTGGATGTTCACAAGGGCTCAGGTGGCCCATCTTTAGAAACAATTTGCAAGAAATGCAGATGTGCAGCAGGAACACCATCCCGCATGGGTCATTTCCTTCTGAAGGCCCGCAGGGCTAAACACGTGCCTTGCATTAAAATGAAAATGACAAATCAGCAGCAATGAGATATTGTCAACAACTCCTGCTGTCCCTTTCGGCTCTTCAAATAATGCATTTGCAGACTTTGATCCAAGCTTGAATTAACTATACTACTGAACACTTATTTATGGCACTCCTAAACTGAGGCTTTTTGCTTAATGAAACGGATATTTGTTTCATCTGCTAAGTTCAAATAAAATGGGAGCGGGTCTTAATTGGCTGCACTTTTACAATATTTTGTTGTCTAATTCCTCATGTGCACAGGTGCTGCTCACATTACCATAGCAAAATTAATTGCCGCTATACAGAAACTGCTTCTTTGTTCAGAGCCTAACAACAGATAAAGATCTCCGTAAGGATCTGGGTCCACTGAGAGAGACAGTAGGAGGGAGGTGAAATAGAGCTTTCTCTACAGTCTGAGGTATGAGCTTTCATCAGTGGGGAAACAAAATAAAAACAATATGTAAATCAAACATTAAGGTCTTTCTTCAGCTATGGAAAATGTGGGCATTGCAATATTTTGCAATATAAAATATATATATATATATATATATATATATATATATATTATTATTTTATTTTTTTACAGTGGAAGTACATGCACATTTTTTTTTTAACCATCATAAACAAAATGAATTTCCACCACTCATTTCACTAAGCATTTTGATTTGGAAAATATTTCTGGAATAAAATGGCTTAATCCTATGTCATTAGTGTAAAAATTGATCATATAATCAACATTGAAATGTTGTTTTTTATCCCATTTATCCCTTTATTTTCCAAGCTGTTTTCCAAGGGAGTTAGTCACAATAATGTTGATAATTTTATTATAATTACTAATACATAGTTTAATAGTGGATTTTCATATTTACATGTCTGCTCTGGGACAAATAAAGCAGTGAAATGTATGTTTAAATTTATTTTAATAGTATAATAAATGTAAAGTGATTGATGATGTCAAGATAATACAAATTGTGACCATGCGTACACACATACAACAAACCTGTAACCTAAATGGAACTTTTCCACTGCACAAAAAGTTAGTGGAGAAGAATAAATGAATAAATTATTTATTTAATTAAATATTAATAAAAAGTTATTTAGATTGTTACAATCTTCACACTAAGGGGAAAATTGTTATTTGTAAAATGAAATGTTCATCAGGTATCCCTACATACTTTCCGTTGCATCTCTATGGAAAAACATTTTTGGAAACGTATTTTTCAAGAGCATATGAGGGGGGGAAATCAACCCCTGGGACAAAAAAAGTACCTAAAGACACACTTGTATTCCATTTACTACATTAAAATGTAGCACATTTAATTTAATTTGACACATTACTGAAGTGAAGAAACCACACAAGGAACTCTGACAGGTTTCAACCAATGCTGTCGTTTCACTGGCTCATTAAAACCAAAATCCCAACAGCTGCAGATGTGCAGTTGTCCCGCTTATGTTGGCTCATTGAGATTCGGTGTAATGTGAGCGTTTACTGAACCATGACGTTAATCATATGCCACCACAACCTAGTGGAAAGTAGTATATTTTCCTCAGCGAAACGATTAGAACAGTTCAAATCAGCGGATGATCGCAGACATGATATTTTGAGCCATTACGTGGGTCATTAAGTTACACTTCATTAGCACCCTGCAATTACGGGCGATATGACCGTCTGCTGAGATCTCCCCTTCGACTTTCATGGCTCGCTCATTCAACTCACTCAAAATCTCTCCTCTCAGAACTCAACGTCGTGTACGATATAACATAACCATCACCTCGTGGGCACCAGAACTAAAGAATTAGAACAGCTCCCATCCACAGGGTGTTTTTGACCTTTCCGCTAAAATCGTTTCTATTTTTGCTGGTGTGCAGCGTGAACAAGAGAGCAAATCTGAGCAAATGCCACAGTTTAGCCTAATTCTGACTCTGACGCATTCAGAAACCGCAGTCAAGCTACATGCAGAAGGAGCAATTTTGAGGGATGATGCCCTGTAATTCAGAGTTCAATACAAGACTAATTAGTCCAATAAGTGAGAGGTCTCCACGGATTTACAGGCCGATCAATTCAATTAACAATTGGATGGCTGGTGAATGGAGGCGTGCATTGGTAAATACCCATCATACCTAGGGACCAAACCTAATTGCTTTCCGGCAAAGTTGAAGATCTACTGGATAAAGGAAAGTCAAAAATCGCAAATGTGCCTGTGAGGTTTTCTTTGTCTTGATAAGACCTACTGTCACTTGCCTAGTTTATGCTTACAACAAAGCATTGCAGTTTCAACAGGTAGCTATGTCTTGTCATAATCAGCCCTCATGCAGTCTTATTTTAATGTCATTGAGATATTATATTGAGATATTATTATTTGTATAAGGTCACAATATGTTGTGAGTATATATACGTGTGTGTGTATATATATATATATATAATGCATTATCAATGTTTTTTTGTTTTTTTTTTACATTCTATCATTGTTCTCCTTGTAATCTTTCATAAGGATGGGTGCGCTATTGTTTTGTTCCCTTTTGTATGCATACCCTAAAATAAATTAAGTAGTCTATTACATTGTTTTAACATGTTTAATGGCATTGTTCCATCAGTTTAGCTATATGCTGAATATAATCCAGGAGAAACAATGTAACTATCATAATTATTCAAATTATTATCTTTTGTCACTGCAATTAAGCTACATTAAAACCATAAGCACATTAAAATGGAAAGAACAGTCTAGCTTTTATCTGTTAGCAACCGTACATTCCTCCTGCATTTATTTATATAAATGCACACCAGCTGCCTTGTCTATTTTCAAATATAAATTTACATAAAATATTACTGAAACTGAGAAGGATCAATTCGGTCATTTGGAGCAAAGCTGTCTGAACACATTAAACATAAGAATGTGTCTATTGCTGAACTCAAATTTGAAAACTGTTATCTGTTAGCAAATGTACTACATCATAATACATAAACTTAATAACTATATTAATAACTATTAATAAGCAGCAAATTGGGAGTTCATTAAGTTAAACGTCGTAGTTAACAATGGTTTCTTAATATCAAGAATTGGATCTGAATTAAAGTGTGACCACTTTATACATTTATACACTTTATAGCATTTTTGGCCCTTCTTTTTATTACATTGTTATTACAAAGTTACTATGACATTAACCAACATTTTGATAATAAAAAAGAACCTTTGAGAAATTGCACGTAATTACACATGAACTATAATCAAATTATACATGAACTATAACAAACTAGTATGATGAAGGTCCGTGAATTAAAATATGAAAAATATATCAGATTTATTTTCTGGGAAAACATTTTATTTTGTTTTTTTAAACCTAAAATTTGCATAATCATGTGCTTAATAATAAGGAGAGCAACACTCTCATTGTTCTTCATTTAAATCATCTACACAACATCACCATCAAATGCCACCAAAACAGCACAGAGATCATGATGACTAATATAGTCAAATCAAACAACTCATGAACCACGTATGGGCAGCATTTCCGTAATATCAAATGTGTTTCGTGATTTGTTTGATTTAACTGATTGAGTCATGATGATCTTATATTTAATTGATTTCTTTCTAAGGGGGATTGGGACCTATAAATACCCCATTTACAACCTGCAATCTGTGCATTCCTGTCACTTGTTGATAACATTTTCCGCAAATCTCCTCCTGGTTGTCTCGTGAGTCACAGGGGGCACCATTAGTCACCTGCAAAGGAATTTTTATGCATAATGCATGGCTGTTCTTTCCTTCCTACCCAACTTGTTTGCTGTCTTCCATATAACTAATTTTAGTACAAACATAGCTGGAAGGACAATTGTTCTGCTTTAAAAACCAAGAGAAAACATTCTGTTCCATATTCAATTGCGAGTGTCTTCTGCTTTTGAAAGTAATGGAGGGTTGGCGGGGGCTTTGAAAGGATTTTATATGAATGTAAAAAAATATATATATTTATAATCTAGCTTCAAAGGCAGCCATCTGAGGTCCGCCATCCTCCCGATTCCTGCTGCAATGTACAAGGTTATCGGTATTATTGATTGGCGTCACTGCAACATATCTACATCAGGCAGAAGTTTCCTCTTTCAAAATCATTGGTTTTATTCTTCAGTGCTGATACATAGAAACAGTTTCCATTTTCAAAACAAATGACTACAGAAAGTATTTTACACGGTAATATTATCATGGTCAATGAAGCTAAGTGCCTGTGATAGAGCTGGAGGATGTGCATACATGCGTATGAGGCATATACAGGTACATCTCAAAAAATTTGGATATCGTGAAAAAGTTGATATTTTCGTGTAACTTATTTAAAAAGTGAAATTTTCATATATTTTAGAATCATTACATGTAAAGTAAAACATTTCAAAGGGATTTTTATTTTATTTTGATGTTTAGAGCTTACAGCTCATGAAAGTAAAAAATCCAGTATCTCAAAATTTAGAATATTTACATTTCAGTTTCAATAAATGACCATCCATACAGTATAAATTCCGGGTATCTCTTGTTCTTTGAAACCACATTAACGGGGAAGACTGCTGACTTAGCAGTGGTCTAGAAGACAATCATTAACACCTTCCACAAAGAGAGTAAGTCACAGAGGGTCATGACTGAAAGGCGTGGCTCTTCACAGAGTGCTGTATGAAAGCATATTAAATGCAAAGTTGACTGGAATTATGAAATTGGATAGGAAAAGGTGCACAAGCAACAGGGATGACTGCAAGTTTGAGAATACTGTCAAGCAAAGCTGATTCAAAAACTTGGGATAGCTTCTCAAGGAGTGGACTGAAGCTGAAGTGAGTGCATCAAGAGACACGCTCAGACATCTTCAGGAAAAGGGCTACCAAGCCACTTCTGAACCAGAGATAATGTCAGAAGCATCTTACCTGGGCTAAAGAGAAAATAACTGGACTGTTGCTCAGTGGTCCAAAGTCCTCTTTTCAAATGAAAGTAAATGCTGCATTTAACTTGGAAATCAAGGTCCCAGAGTCTGGAGGAAGAATGGAGAGGCACGTAATCCAAGTTGCTTGAAGTCCAGTGTGAAGTTTCCACAGTCTGTAATGATTTGGGCTGCCATGTCATCTGCCGGTGTTGGCCCACTGTGTTTTCTGAAGTCCACAGTCAATGCAGCCATCTACCAGGACATTTTAGAGCACTTCATGCTTCCTTCTGCTGACTAGCTTTACGGAGATGCTGATTTCATTTTCCAGCAGAACTTGGCACCTGCCCACACTATCAAAGGTACCAAAACTGATTCAATAACCATGGTGTTATTGTGCTTGATTAGCCAGCAAACTCGCCTGACCTGAACCCCATAGATCATCTATGGGGTATTGTCAAGAGGAACATGAGAGACACCAGACCCAACAATGCAGATGACCTGAAGTCCACTATCAAAGAAACCTCGGCTTCCATTACACCTGAGCAGTGCCACAAGCTGATTGCCTTCATGCCACGCTGCATTAATGCAGTACTTCATGCAAAAGGAGGCCCAACCAAGTATTGAGTACATAGAAATGAACATACTTTTCAGAAGCCTGACATTTCTGTTTAAAATATCCTTTTTATTGATCTTATGTAATATTCAAATTTTCTCAGACACTGAATTTTGGGTTTTCATTATCTGTAAGCCATAATCATTCAAATTTCAAGAAATAAATGCTTAAAATATTTCAATCTATGTGTAAAGAATCTATATAATATATGGGTTTCACTTTCTGAAATGAGTGTCAAAAAATATTGATATTTTTCTTGATATTCATTTTTTTTTATGTATCTCTAGAGGAAAGTGCCTGCATGAAGCTCTTTGTTTTGTCATTAAGAAAAGCTTGCTTCCCAGAAGTACCTTTGATCGTCAGGTTTTTAGTACACCGGGTCCTTGATTGCTAGTCCAGTTGACCTTTCATGTTCTCTGTTGTTGCACTCATCCAATTTGTTGCCTATTTACTGGGTTTCAGTCTGTGTTTTTAGTGTTTTCACTGCACTGATATTCCCCAAACATTCTGGTTAGGCTTTGTTCTAAAGCCCACTTCCACTCTGAAGTCAAACGACAGCTAACTTGTAAGTGTCAGTAATGTCTGGTCCATGAATAAATCATTATTTCACAAACATACAAACATGTTTCATTCACAAATCAGATTGATCCGGTCCCCTGGTTCAACTCAGTGAATCAATACAGTCACAGCAGCCCACCGAAGGAGAAGATTTTCAGTGAACAGCAACTTTTATTTTGGTTATATAATAGCTTATTCTTTGGCAAGCAGTGCTATTTCCTTCTCGAAATACAAGGTCCATATTTGTAAATCCAAGTTATTTTCATCAATTGTTTTTTTTTTTTTCGTGGACAAGAAAGTCCACAGAGAGAGGGGGATATAACACTGGGAGATGATTCAAATCCAGACGAACATTCTGTACCACATCTCAGACAAACCTTATGCCTTTGAGTATGTATATACTTGTCAGCTAATGGAAATGACTGTCATTTATGACAGTTTGGCATTTAAATACAATTTGCAGGTGGATCGCCATATAATTGGACTGATGGGACTACTGGATGTCATTGTTCATAAATGATTGTTCATTAGTTGACTTGGCCATCTACTAATTTATTACCGGAGAAAATTACAGCATATCATAAAACTACATGGCACAGATCTATAATGTGAATTGGAGGAGGTCCCAAAGCTCAACTTGTTATATATGATTCAGTTTAGTGCATGCAAGGATGCTTGAGTTATAAATCAAACAGAGAAAAGGGACACTTCAGGCAAGGTCTACTTTAAGTACTGCTTTATTTTCCTGTCCTATCCTTTAATTCATTTAATTCTTTAAGCTAACTTATCAGACAGTTTTGAGTATGACAACTTAAATTTTTTGCTGTATTTTAAGGCCTTTTATCTTTTCAAAATAAGGGTGAATACATTTTAACCTGTTAGCCAACACTCCCCATTTGTGGACTCACAGTTGAAAAAGACCTAACTGACTTAAAATTATAACAGTTGCTGACTTCAGTGTGCTACACACACAGAAGGTTGCTGTTTTTTGAAAGACCATTTGGGCTTTACTATCCATCATCCAGAATTGATACTGCTCAAAAAGATAAAAAGTTATAGAGACTGAAGTGCCTTGAAAAAAGTGTACCACACTGAATACAAATTACAAAAAAATGTATTCCATATAAAAATACATGAAATGAGTCATGGAGCAAACCAGAAAAGTAATGGGTTAAAAGTCACGTCTCATGAGTTTATATTTCAAATCTGAAGAATATACCATGAAAAATGTGATTTTCCTGAGACTATATATAGCCCCACCCCTCACGTTTGATGCACAGAGATATGAACGTCTACATCAAATGTGCACAGTAAAATCGATTAAATAAAACTTATTACATCAGTAAATGTAATAATTTAAGAATTTACTCAGCTCTGTATTAATTTGTTTTTGACGAATGTGATTCGGAACAGAAAGTATTTGTTTCAGGATAGAAAGGATAACCAGCTTGTTGAAAAAGCAGCATAACCAATATGTGATGTGTCAGTTTTATTTGCTTTTTTTTTTATAAGACTTGACATTCTTGATGAAATTGGGTTTTTGCTGTCTTTGAAATACACATGCTTTGAAAGTATGGGGATGAAAGGACTGTGCAAACCCTTAAGTCGCGTCAAAGTTAATTTATCAGTATTCTCTGGGTCTAGAGGTTAGAAATTGGGTGTCAGGTATATTCCACGGCACTGTTTAATGTAACAGGATGACACTTGTGATGCCACCCAATCACAATAAGTGATTTTTTAGCATTGACTTAATAATGCTTCTAATGAAGTGCCACACAAATTAACAGATAGTGTTCTGCTTACATTATACTCTGTATTTTTGTCTTTCTGTCTATGTATTACATGCTAATAAGGACTACACATAAAACCTTAGTCAAAACATTTTCGCCTGCAGACATGAACAATTCCCAGTAGTATATTTGCACGTTGGGCTTCTCTCATTTTGTGTGATTCTTGGTTTAATTTAGCCTTAAGTATCTCCCAGTAGTCAGTTGGCTTAGTTGGAGTCTAAATGGAGCGACCGCAGTACCACTTTGTCAAAAACCACTTTTTTATCTTCTCTTTTCTACTCAGAAACACATGAATGAATTTGTATTTCACAGATATGCACCACTTCTTATATTCCGGTTTAACAAAAATAGAACAAGAAAGCACCATGCGGTTTTTACCTTTTTTTTTATACTGAATGAAATCTAATTTTGGTAGAGTGCCAGAAAGGTTTGAACCCAGGTCAACGCCGGTTTTGTGCACATCGAATTGAGCTCTTAACATAAGCAAGGAGTTCTAACCACAATATTCCAATTCAATTATCCAAGTTTTCCATTTGAACATGGCATGAATCTCAAGCTTTGAGGAGATAAAATATGAGCTCCTAGCCAGAGTCATCTCATGGATGAGCGGTGGAATTCTGCAAGAGACAGGGATTGATCTAAAGGCCCTGGCCAGAGTGCTGTTGATAGCTGTGTTCAGAAAGGGATTTTGGGGCCAAGGTCTCTCTCCAGAGTCAGGTGAACTCTAGCCTCTCGAGTGGCCAAGACCCATTCATTCTGTTTCAAGCAATCTATTTGATGATTCACTTTGAAGAAAAGTGACATATTTGAAACTACTCCACATGAATTTAAAGTAGTTAAGTTATATAACATTTTCTATTTATGTCTTCCGTCCTCATAGGACTCATCAGGAATCGGCTTTCCCACCTAAATATTAATTGATGCTTCGTCCCAAATAATATTACTCACCATTTTTAACTCCTTGACAAACTCATCAGTGAGAATTTGGCTTGCCAGCTCAATGCCTCCGGGTCAAAATCTGTTAATTCTTGTTTAGGAGGCATTCAAAGCATCTCTCTTCCCCTGGAGGAAGGGAGTAAAACCTAAAGACAGGACATATGAGGTCAATTGGCATTTATTAGTCTCCTCTGGCCTTCGGTCAGTATTCAGCTCATGATGCAATTGACCCAGACATTTAATTAAACTCCCCAATTAAATGATCCTGTTGTGCTCTCATTGGGCCAACGCAGAGATAAGAATCCAAATTTCAGGGGCTGAAAGCAAGGCCCTTGTGCTGGAAAATGAGCGGTTCTCTCTCCAGAGATCCCGGCTGCAAACATGCCCTTTTGTGGCAGACTATTGAGTGACATTAGGCCAAACGTGCGTTCAGGGGAATGCACAGGCTGCTGTGATCGTTAAATCGTTTTGGATGTGATAGATGTCTTCTCCATGTCCTCCAAAATGATAGCAATGCATAAAGGAGACTGGGGTTAGTTGGCACATGGGGACGTTGTAACAAGGGCATCATCTTAAAAAAAAAAAATTGCTAGTAGCCTAGTGGTGTTTTATATTGGATAATTTGGATGTATGTAAAATATACACCTACATGTTTTATCTTTATGAATAATCGATGACTTTTAAAGCCTCTTAAACCCTCTATGTTGTAGTATACAGAACTTGACAGTCAGCCCAACATAATATTGAGATTTGAGACTGAATGCACAGTTTGGGTGTTAGTAGAAAACTACCTTTTTAATGATGCTGTTTTGCATTAAAAGAGGATGACCACAAACCAATTAATATTATTACAGGATTGGTAAATTGTGTTTACAGCACTCCCATTACATTAAATAAGGTGGCAATCAAACATTGTGTCTTTTGATCAGCTGAGTTGGAGGTCAAATTAAATTTTAATTTAGGTAAGTAAATTAAATTACGTCAAGATATGATCTGGATGTTGTCTTCAGATAAATGAGTGCCTTTCTAGTTTCAGTGATAAGGCAAATGTCTAAACTAAATGATAAACACAGCTGCAAGCGACAATTAGCTGCCCAAGCACACCAGGTGTAAACTCAGGAGCTAAACAAGCATGGAGGTAGCATCACAGCATGGCTGTGATTAGACATATCAGGTGTCAATGCAATAGTCAGTAGTGTGCTCGAGATATTGCAATAAACACAATGTGTGCATTTGGCAATGAGTTGTATGTAGCACATTTTAGAATGTTTTATTTATTTTTTGTCACTGTGGTCTGATTATTTGTACAAGATCATTTGATGTGATCTTGGTAAAGATCGGAAAACTGGTGTACAAGGAGTTAAAATAAAAAAGCAGGTTTTTGACAGACAAACTATATTTCTGACAGTGACAATTTGTATATTATTGGACTTTTCCAATAATCAGTGGTGGTCAGTAAGGAAGTAGTTTTAAGTACATTTGAGTACATTTGTCAAGTATCTGTACTTTACTGGAGTAGTTTTATTTTGAGCAACTTTTACTTCTCTACACTCTATACCCCTTGTGGCGTGGCTGACACAGAACAACGTACGCCATTTGCTCTCAGTGGATACTCTCCAAAATGGCGCTACGCTGATGCAGAGGAGACAAATTGTTTAATAAAGTTATTTTTATTTTCTTTGCATACAAACAAAAAGTTTTTTTTTGTTGCTTCATAACAGTCATATTGAACCACTGATGGCAGATTGACTATTTTGACAATGCTTTTCATAAATTTCTAAGCCGTGACAGTGTTATTTACTTCGCAGTCAATGGGACAGTCTCAAACCTCCCAGTTTTCATCCCAAATATCTTAAATTGTGTTCTGAAGACGAACCAAGCTTTTACGGGTTGGAACGGCATGGGGGTAAGTGATTAATGACACCATTTTCATTTTTGGGGTGGAGTAACCCTTTAAATTGTTGCTCATTTTTTACACTTTATAGATAATGTTTGCTGTAAATTGTTGCTTATTGGCTTAAGTCAAAGATCATCACCATACACATTTTTCTACATGCATGTTGAAGGTTTCTGTATGTAACATAAACAGTGTGTGATAAGTTATATGTTGATGTTTAGTTAGTCAGCGCCTTGTTGAAATCCCTAATTCATAGCATGAACAATAGTAATGGTCGTTGCCTTAACAAGCACCACACAACACAATAACTGTTATTGTTTAATATTTTTGTAAGCATCATGCTGCAGCATTAATTATGTTCCTATACCAGCATCACTAAATAAGTGTTAATTTTGAGCAGACAAAATGAGCCTGCTGAATACAAAGCATCAATGAATATATTACAGAGCAAAATTAAATGCTACTGTCTCCTCTTTGTGACAATATAAAAATATGATATATTCAATTTTCAAGGTGTCACTTTCTTGATCAGATATCTGCATAATCTTGAGTCTGACTGATTCTTAACTTATTGAACAATCTAAAAATAGTTGGCTGAAAGCCTTGCTTGAGGCGAACCTTCAAGAGACACTCTACAAACATATAAGAACAATGTTATATTCACCGTGGAGTCAGCAAGAGCTGCACAACTTGTTTCAACCAGAACTAAGACATCACATGTGAAATTCTTTAATTGCCTGCAGCCAGTTACTACTGCTTTTGTTTAAATGTATGAAATGTCACTTGTGTCTTAGATTCTGCTTTCATGATTTCTTGCTGTGTGACTGTTCTACAGGCCAGTGTGCATTAGGTAGGTGGAGAAAACCATTAGCCCTCCATGTCCTTTAATCCTGTCACACTGTCCTAAAAGCTGCTGGAAATACACTGTCACCCTTTAGAAAAGAGGCGGAGAAGCTCCTGGAAATGCCTTTCAGTGGCACAGACTTAAAGGTGCTCCGTATTAGTATCTCCCCCTGGCATACCAAGAGAATGGAGCTTTGGAGGTACACCAAACCTTTTTTTTCACAATCTGATAATGACAATTCACAGTCATCTTGTAAGATGAAAGCTCATGGTGTCTTATTAGTTTTGTATTATATTAGTTCCACATTAGTACTTCATTGTTTTAATCACAAAATGCTGTATCACAAATATTATAATCTTTGATGTGACCAAGGGGAGTCATTTGGATGTGCTTATATATTATGCTATTAAATGCATTAATCAGGAACTCAACATTCTACATTAGAGCAGTTTTGTTCATGCATGTAAAAAAATGGGCATTTAATATAATGTCAAGGATACATAGAACATGCTTTGATTAATTAAGTAATTATGACCTGTAAATAGAATACATCCATATTATGAAATTAACTTTGAGGGAATGCATTATTTAATAAATATGTACTCTGATTTCATAATTAATTGATGCATTTTAAATAAGAACGTTAACTAACTGAAGTGTGCTTTATTCACTTGCCTGTTTTTGCACATTCCAGACAGATTGTATTGACTCTACTTTGTAAAGATTTGTATTAAAAAAACTAAATAATACTGATAATACTTATGCTGATTCAATTAGAATGACTCTCTTATGAGTAAGTTATTTAATTATTCACTCAGACAGTGATTTATTCAGATATGAAAGTGTATAGAATATAAATAAAATAGAGAATACTAGAGTTAGAATGTCGTTAGTATTGTTATTTTTTATAATAAATAAGAATAAATCAAGTACGTAGCATATAAAAAAGAATAGAGAATGCTAGTGTTAGAGATACTATCTATCTATCTATCTATCTATCTATCTATCTATCTATCTATATATCTATCCATCTATATATCTATCTATCTATCTATCCGTCCGTCCGTCCGTCCGTCCGTCCGTCCATCCATCCATCCATCCATCCATTCTCATTACATGACACATTGTTTGTGTCCTATTCTTCTGTGCCCTGCTGCCGAGCCACACCATGAAAGGTAAAGGTTAAACTCAACTAAACCGAGATACATTTGAGAAAACCAGATCATGTTGTTTGCAAGACAGCTTCAATTCAACAACAAAAGCAACTCAAATGATAATAGACACAGAACAGACTGAAGCAAAACAATCTTTTATGAAATCTAAAAGACAGGGGGAAGGAGCAATGCAGAACAGCGGGGGAAGAGAAAGAGTCGACGACTAGAAAAGGAACTTCCTTCTCATCGTACTATGAGGTTATTCACTGAGGTAGTTTGCAAACAAGGTTTCATGCTGTCAGTGGCACTGCCGTGTTTACCTAGAGCAAGCTACAAGCCACAGCAAAACAGATGTGTTTGTCGAATCATTCTAAGTGGAAATGCAAAGTTGAAAGGGAGAACACCATTAATTTCTCCAAATCCTCATTACACTAAATGGGATAATTGCTTAAACGATTAATTCACCCCAAATAAAAAAAAATCTACCATTATTTACCGTATTCACCATCTTGCTGTTCAAAATTTGTATGCTGTTTATATATATATATTTTTCCATACACAAAAGGATAATTTGATGCATCTCTTTTCCATGTCAAAAATACCAAATAAGCATTTTTTAAGTTGTGTAATAGACTTAATATGAGAAACGGACCAAATTGAACCCTGTAAACATTGGATACAATTTGATACATACATGTCTAAGGCCTCTAAATTATCAAAACATGACCTTCTAAATTCCACCTAAAGTTGTCTGATTGATAGTCTTTTTTGTGAGTAATATGACTTTTACAATACTTATAAATAATTTACAACAATTCTAAATGTCTACCTAAATATTATATAATTATAATTATACAATTATATATTTTCTTTGGCTAGAAAACTCATAAAAAAGATTATATATATATATATATATATATAGGCAGGAAGAGCAAAGTACAGACACAGTGGGTGTGGCATCAGGCCTCAGAGAGGCTTTTATTAAACCGAAATAACAAAAATAAAGTGTCTAAAGGGAAAATAATATCCTAAATAAACAGGGGATCTGGTGTCCTCGTCGTGCTGCGGGGTGTGTGAAGGAAGGGCAGTGTTCTGGAAAGAAGGGTCCAGGTAAGGGATGGAGTCCGGCACCCACACGCGCTCCCCTCTGAGGTCTGGGGCGTGAGGGGCGGTGGCTTCTCCAGCGGCTTTGTCTACCTCATGGCCCATGGCGCTCGACGGGGCTGGTCGGCCCGGCATCCTGGTCTGACGGCCGTATCACATCACATGTGCAGAACTTCCTCAGCTGGCGATGGAATTACAGCCTCTGCTGGGCCTTTTTCACAATGGAGTCTATGCGATTATCCCACTTCAGGTCCTGGGAGATGGTGGTGCCCAGGAACCTGAATTACTCCACTGCAGTCACAGTGCTGTTCATTATGGTAAGTGGGGGGAGAGCAGGGGGATTCTCCTGAAGTCCACGATCATCTCCACTATTTTGAGCGTGTTTAGCTCCAGGTTGTTAAGACCGCACCAGACAGCCAGCTCCTTAACATCCTGTCTGTAAGTAGACTCGTCACCATCCTGGATGAGGCTGATGAGTGTGGTGTCGTCTGCAAACTTCAGGAGCTTGACAGAGGGGTCTTTTGATGAGCAGTCGTTCGTGTACAGGGCAGTGTGGAGCAGTGTGGAGAGGTGCTGGATGTGTATTTACCCAGCCTCACTAGTTGCTGCCTGTCTTTCAGGATGCTGTTGATCCACTGACAGATGGAGGTGGGCATGGAAAGTTGAGTTAATTTGGGTACGAGGAAGTTTGGGATGATAGTGTTAAAATCTGAGCTGAAGTCCACAAACAGTATCCTCACATAAGCCCCTGGTCTGTCTACATTTTGCAGAACATAATGCAGTCCCATGTTGACTGCATCATCCACAGACCTGTTTGCTCTGCAGGCAAACTGAAGAGGATCCAGCGAGGGTCCAGTGATGTCCTTCAGGTGGGCCAACACCAGTTTTTCAAATGACTTCATGACCACAGACGTTAGAGCCACAGGCCTTGTGTTATTTAGTCCTCAACATTTGGGTTTCTTTGGGATGGGGATGATGGTGGAGCGTTTGAAGCATTGACATCTACGTTAATATTAGTCTGTTTCTTTCTTATTCCGAGGTCACCATAGCCACCCGATCCGGTCCTTAGCCGGTTTATCCTATTATATGCTTGTTTGTGTGTGTATGTGGTAATTTATGGATGTTATTTGTTAAACCTACGTGAGCTGTGTAACTGTTAATCTTGGCCTCTTGTAAAATAGATTTTTAATCTCAATGTGCTTTTTTTCCTGGTAAAATAAAGGTTTTAATAATAATAATAATTATCCAGCCCAGATGGTCACTGCAGTCAACTGAAGCAGTCCGTATTCAGATCAGATACTCAGATCAGACAGATAAGACACAGCTCCAACGTCATCGTCAAATTTGCCGATGACACAACGGTGATAGGCCTGATCACCGACAACAATGAGACGGCCTACAGAGAGGAGGTGAGTACCCTGACTAAATGGTGTCAGGAGAACCACCTCTCACTCAACATCGACAAGACCAAGGAGCTGGTGGTGGATTACAGGAGACAGAGCAGAGAACACACACCCATCACTATCGACAAGACACCTGCGGAGTGGGTAAACAGCTTTAAGTTCCTCGGCGTTCACATCACTGAGGATTTCACATGGTCTGCTCACACAGATGCAGTGCTGAAGAAGGCACATCAGTGCCTCTTCTTTCTGAGACGGCTGAGGAAGTTTGGAACGAGCCCCAGAATCCTCAGATACTTCTACACCTGCACTGTGGAGAGCATCCTGACCGGCTGCATCACTGCCTAATTTTAGAAACAGCACCGCTGGCAACCTCAGGGCTCTGCAAAGGGTCGTGCGAACTGCCCGCCTCATTGTTGGAGGTGAGCTTCCCTCCCTCCAGGACATCTACACCAGGCGGTGTACAAGGAAAGCCCGGAGGATCATCAAAGACTCCAGCCACCCGTCCCACAGTCTGCTCTCTCTGCTACCCTCAGGGAGACCCACCCTACAACACACTCCCACTCACACAACATGCCATACACTGCACTTTATCACAGTTCTACCGGACTACACGCACACACTGCACTAACACATCTGCTATCACTGGACACCATACAAAAGCACATCCACGACATTGCATATGCATAATCTGTTGCACCTTTGCACAACTATCTGTTGCACAACCAATCTGCTGTAAATGTATAATCTGTTGCACCTTCACATTATTACCATGTATAGATGTGTACATAATCCAGATGTGTACATACGGTGTATAATGTGTATTGATAACTAAGTATGTCTTTATAGTACACTATGTGTACTGAGTATATGTATGTGTATTTTGCACATTGTCTTCTGTACAGTCTGTAAATCTGTACTGTCCATTTGTAAATTGTTTTGTTTTTTTGCACTGTCTGGAGCACGCTCGTAAGAATTTCACTCACCAAGGCACTTGTGCTGTGGTGATGTGACAATAAAAGTGATTTGATTTGATTTTGATTTGAGATGATGGATCATCACCTAGAGACAACCTCTACAGCCCCTACAGCCCTGAACATCAGCTGAGTCTAGGACACCTAGATGAGCCCCAGAGACAGATCCCCAGTGAGGACCCTGTCACCTAAACAGCCATCGGGAAAAGACCACTGGAACCAGTTGAGCCCTTAAAATCTGATGTTGCTGCAGTTGGAACAAACTGCTGGCTCGTCTGGCCAGAGGGGAACTGGCCCCCCCGACTGAGCCTAGTTTCTCCCAAGGATTTTTCTCCATTCCGTCACCGATGGAGTTTTAGTTAATTGCCGCTTTCGCCTCTGGCTTGCTTAGTTGGGGACAGTTTATGTCCAGCAATATCATCGATTTGATTGCACAAATACTATTTAAACTGAACTGAGATGGATGATGCCATCACAAAATGCAATAATGAAATGCCTGAACATTTTACTCAAAATTGATTGTTAAATCTTACATTTGACATTATTGACACACTATTTTCTATTTTGATATTGTGCAGTTGCTTTGTTACAATTTGTATTGTTAAAAGCGCTGTATAAATAAAGACTTAACTTGACTTGAAGGGACTTCGCACAGTTTTGTGAAGATGGGGGTCAACTGGTCAGCACAGGACACCGTCTGGGCCTGGTGCTTTTTTCCTGTTATGCTTCCGGAAAACCTGGCACACCTTGTCTTTGCTGATCTGAATTGCAGGTGTGAGGGAGAGGGGTTGCTGTAGGTGTTAATGGTTGTGTGGAGAGGTGTTCAGGGCGGGTGTTTTTTCAAATCTGCAATAGAACTCATTCAGATTTTCTGCCTGTTTTTGATTCTCAACAGTGCTGGGGGATGGTGTCTTTTAACTGGTGATGTATTTTGTACATTTCCACACTGAAGCAGTCTCACTGGAAGAGAATATGATCCTTAGCTTATTTGAATAATTCGTCTTTGCTACTCTGATCTCCTTTTCCAGTGTGTATTTTCCAGTGTATATATTTTCCTCTTTGCTACTCTGGTCTTCTTTTCCAGTGTGTGTGTGTATATATATATATATATATATATATATACACATGCTTTTGATGATTGTTTGTTTATTTGTTCATCTCTCATTCATTGTTGTGTTGCATTGCACACACAATTGGCCCCACAATAAAAAAAATACATCTTACTAAGACATTATTGGGCAATATAGAGTGACAGCTGATGTTTAGCCTATATTTTATGTAAGTAGTCTGATGTTTTGTTTATACAAAAATCTAATTAGGTTAAATTTCAAGTTATCAGAATTTGATATGTTCTGATGTGTCACTCTACAATGTTTGGCCATAAATAACAACATCTTTGTCATCTTTTTTTTCCGACTATTATTTCACAAGTCAGTATTTTATAGGTTATAATTAATTTAAATATACAGCTGACACTTTAAAAACAAGTAAAAAATCCTGTGACCAAACATGAATTACAGAAAACCCTACAGTAGCATCCCTTCCTCCTCATCATTTCCTCAACAATACTGAGATAACTAGCTGTTTTCTACTTTAAGGGCTTTACAGGAGTACTGATTGACATAAACAGAATGCACATTGTTCATTACTTTCCTTTACATGTTTTCAGTAAGAAGGCTATGTGTGCATTCGCTAATACACAGACAGACCAAACACATTAATTTAGACCAGTTCTTGTGTTCTTGTCAAAAAATTATACAAAAAACAGTGAAGGTAGATGGGGTCATTAGTTTGTTGTTTGTAATGGCAGGATTGTATTATTATTTATGTTTTTATGGGTTGGTTGTTAGCAAGAGATTCGCAAACAAGATCAGGGCTGCTTTTTCCGATAACGATGGATCTTATCTCTTAATAGCATTCGCTATGACTGAAGTTAATTTCATTTATTTATTTTTTGCATTTTTCTACTTGTCTCTTATGCGCAAATGTAACCCTTGAGATCAAACCATGCGTCACTGTATGTTTTACCATTGTGTGTTATTTTCCTAAACCACAACCTAATTATTAGGATTGTGATTTATTTTTGTAAAGATTTACCATTTTGTTTTTTATGCAGTCACTGCTTTGCTCATTTGATGTGCAGTGTTTCATTTTCCCTGGTATGAGGTGCAAGCTTCCAGGGTCAATGAAGACATTGGTTATCCACTGACGCTCTGTGAATGATCCTGGCAATGACAAGGACATTCCATATAATGAGATTCACCTTGATGCCAGGAATGTTCAGGGGTACACAATAGGAAGGTGGAAGCGGCATGGTTGGCTTTTATGCATGCCTGCATGTCATTGATAACCCCCACCTTCATTGTAATACCATATTTGAGAAACGTTTGGGAATCACTGTCCATGTGTAGTACATGATCCAACACTCTAAAATCCCTACTCCTAAAGGAATCCCACTGGAATATTCTGATGATCCTATTGTAAATGTTCTTAACCCTATACAGCCTAACGTACCATATTTGATTAATACATTTCTTCCCCTAAATTTAACATGATCAAAAGTGAAAGTATGTTGCACACCTGCTGTCTTCGTTCAAATGATAAAGTTTCAAGTTCATACTGTTTTGTCAAGTTAAAGGCATAGTATAATTCTAAAAACTACAGAACTTTGATTACAAAAATGTTTTATGTAAATATCATCTAAAAACACACATTATGGGAGATTGATATGTATATGCATTTTATGTAAGGATTACTTTAAAGAGCGTATTTAAATTTAATAAAAGGCTTTCAGAATTTCAACTTTTTGGCCATATAACATCTGAACCAATTTGCTTATATATATATATATATAAATATATATATATATATATATATTTGCTTAACCAATTTGCTTATATATATAAGTTTGTGAAAAATTGTCAAAACTTTAATACATTGGGAAAATAAAATAAAAAAAACATGTTCACTTATATATTAAGCTGAAACTTTAAAATCAAGTTCTTATGCACAACGATACATGACAGAAAGCTATGATTTCAAATAGGATCAAATAAAACGATGGATGGAATTTAAATTAAATCTTTCAGGATTTTAAAGCTTTGCATGTGATTTTCTTTAACCGTCCTATTGCAAGACATAATTTCAGTTCGACAAGTATATCTGATAAAGCTTGTACAATAACCTACAGAAATCTCACAAAATCCTGTAGGAATTTGGTTTATCCAGTAGGATCATGTTTGATTCTTTGAGGATTCTTATTTGATCCCATTAGGATCCTTTAAGCCCAGACGCACCAAACTGACTGTTTTGTCACATCATGTCACCTGCGACTGCGCCATAAAATTGTACTTTAATGCACTGCCAAGATTGCAGCCTATGGCCAAATAGCACATGCTGCATCTGCTTGAGAGGAAATAACTATTTCGTCATTTTTTCTTTCTTCTTGTGCACTGGTTCACATGTCCCAATAGCTGCCAACAGGGGTTCAACTGATGTCAATGGTGCAGAACACACCACAAAAACTGTGCCAACAGATGCTCAAACATTGGTCAGTGTCTGACTATTGACTTGGTGTGTCATGGCCTTTAGGACTGATTCCAAATCATATTAAAATTGAATTAGGAAACCTGTAATCAGTTCTTGTGATTTTTATTTTATTTTTAATGTTTTGCAAGTATTTGTTGTGTTTAAATACTTTAATAAAATTATCCTACAAATGGCTTACTTTCAGAAGCATATTAAAGTAGGATAGGAAGAAGTATTGTAACATTGAATAAATTATATATTCAGCTCTAAGCTACGACTAAACCATAACTTCACAGCGCTCAACTATAGCAATTATAGCATTTGGCTGTAGTAATCATTTATTTCCATTTAACCCACCGGTTTTAATCCTGAATCATCATTCAAAGTCCTGTTTTTGGAACACCGGATTATTGTGCACTAAATTTGGCTGGCATACTATTTTTGTAACTACTCTGAGAGACAGACAATTTGTAATTGTTTCCCCCAACAATTTACTGTGGTGGCAATCTCTCTGTGACTAATTGATTCCAGTACTATGCACAAAGGCAAATAATGACCAGACTCACACCATTAGTGGGTCTTTTAATGATATGTAAGGCAGCTAATCTTTTCTCATTACCTGGACCAAATGCCTGCTGGGATATAACAGTGTCTGCTGGCCGGAAAGCAAATTGGTCCCTGCTGCACTTTTTGGACATGCTTTCAAACTCCTGAAAACACAAAATAGTGTTCTGAAGAAAAGACACGTCTATGGTAACAGTTTCAGACTCAGAGGAGACCATGAATAATATGCATCTGTGAGCATTGGCCAGGCACTGTGCAAAAATAAAAACATGAAAAATAGATAAGTTAAAAGATCCTGTTGCATCCTAGAAGGCTTGATTATTTTGTACACCAAGGTTTGTTTTTTTATTAAAAAAAATCCAAATTTTGAATTAATCATTTTAATTGTGTTTCCTCCTGTGCTGTGTATCTTATTAGTTTATTTCCTTTATTTTTGTTAGTTTTTATTTTACAATATTTATATGCATGGTCCTCAGTGTCCAACAAACTGTACAAATATATATTTAGCATTTTGAAATATGAGTTAATTATTTTCTGTCTTTTTCCACAATCGATAAGAGAAACAAACAAACTAACTAACTAACTAAATAAATCAATATTATTGTTGTTGTTTTTTTGGTTGGTGTAGGTGGTGTTTTGTAAAAAAGAAAAATAAATATACTTCTGCAGTAGTCATAATATTATACTGTGGAATAAAAAATATATCCAGTAGTACCAACCAACCAAATAACTAACTAACTAACTAAATAAATAAACAAATAAATGTATAATATGGTATGATATGTCTATCAAACAAGACTTTAGATAGAGCGTAAATAAATAAACAAACAAACAAAATCAAACCAAACTCTGTTTTTACTGAAAACTAAGCTTAAACATGGATAACAGCATGGACATTGCACTTCAAGCCCTGAATATCTAAACTTATTATTAGTATTATTATTATTATTAATAATACTCGTAATGCACACAGGTTGGCAGACACACATAACTTATCAAAAATACAAATATTCTTTTCTGAAGGATACATTCAAAAACCTAATTTTAGCTCAGCAATCTGAGGGACCACGTGTCGCTCTTCTTTCCTAATAATAGTCTGCCTGTGTCATGTTTAATACTTGAACATGTACTAGTGCTCCTCATGGTCTACAGAGGGGAAACAAAGGTTTGAGGTTTCAGTTAGCCTGACACAAAGCCCCTTTTCATGTTATGATGGATCGGGCCTGGGGTTAATGTAACTCTCCGTTCACCTCCGCACGTCTTGCAGCAGCACCTGCTTGATTGCCAGGAATGATAAACAGACCCTTAAGGGAGGAAGTCTGCTCTTAACAGGCCTCTGCTTCTACAAAGCCATCATGATGGAGAGACTCAAAATCAAGCCCTCTGTATATAACTCTAGACCAGTGTTTCCCAACCCGGTTTGGCGAGGCACACCAACAGTGCACATTTTGGATGTCTCCCTTATCTGACCAATATATGTCTGGTCCTTGAGTCTCTACTAATGAGCTGATGAGTTGATTCATGTGTGTTTGATTAGGAAAAGTTGGAAAATGTGTGGTGTTGGTGTGACTCCGGGAACAGGGTTGGGAAACACTGCTCTAGATCAATCTCGACAATTAATCTGATTGCAAATATTGAAATGACCAACCTTGAAACTGTCAACAGGTTAAAATATAATCACAATAATGTCAAATGATTGGCATGTTGGCCAAACCATAAATATTTATGATATTATAACAATTATTTGAAATTATTTAATCCACGCTGTTTCATCAGACACTTTGAGTGAAGGTGTCAGAAAGAAGAGAGCATTTCAAGAGCTATAACAACGAATTATTGATTAATTTTAGTTGGAGACAATTTGTAGCATTATTAAGATACAATACACAACTTTCTTCACTTGTTTCACATTTTAATGGTCTCATGCTCAATGAAGTCTGAGGTGTTATTCACAAAGCTGAATGATTTTAAGACAAACAATAATTATTTGACTACACTAAGGAACATTTGGCACAGATGAAAATGAAGGAGGCTGTTTTCGGCTTAAGTTCTTATGAAACACATTTCCTCTTTGCATACATGTATTTTTCCATTTATAAAACCTAATTTGTTTTAGAATAGTGTCAGCTGATTGAACTCTGATTGTATTTATTTTAGTCTTATTTAGTCATTTCAAATTCCCTCAACCATTTCATAAACTCGTCTTCAGTTTGTGTTATTGTATTTGATGTTCAGACTATTTTAGCTGCAGTATTGAATTACACAGTACTTAGCTTTTCATTTTAAGAACATTCATATTTAATTTATTTTGTTTAATCCAAATTTGAAACAGTGAAGTTGATGATAATTCCCTGAGACTTACAGAGAATCACTGCATGTTTAATTATGATTATAGCTACCTGGTCTCATGGGATTTACGTACCTGGGTGCACTTTTTAGCAAGACACCAAATATGTACCAATAACTACATATTACTGCAGTTTCCAAAATAAACAAATACTAGAGTTAGTAAAACTCTGACATCTTTTACTTCTTTTCACACAAATTGACAGAGTTTTGATTAATAAAGCATCATTTTCACATAATTACTTGAAGAATATCATGTTACGACTTCAAAACAATATTAAAAAGCTAGGAGATTTGAAAACTGATGATATTGAACGTTAGCATCGCACATATCCAGCCTTGTATCTATGGGTTTTCATAGACGGTAAGTTTGTTCGGTAGCTTACGGAGTACAGAGACGTACTTGAGAAATTAAGAGCTCTGGTTTGAATCCCGTGTAGTCACGGTTCGACAAAGCAGTTCAAATCTGCATATAAGGAAGTTGAAATTGCACGGTTGCATCAACAAATACGTTTTTATTACAGTTTTGCATTTGTTAACACTATCGGGTAGGTTTAGGGTTGGGTTTTGTGTAGGGCATATTTCCAACACGATAGAGCATTAACTTTTAGGGACAGACCCCGAATATTTGAATTCTGAACCGCCACAATACGTTTCTATAGCAACTTAATAAAAACACAGCAATATGTACCTATAGCTACGTAATAAAACGTGCCAGGGTTCACATATTTAACCTGTGTTTAGTGCCACACAGTGGACATTTCTCTAATAGCTGCGAAACGTGAAGTAAGGTATGTAAACGGTTTTGCACAGAAAGTGCACAGATGTACACATTTTTATGATACCAGGTTGGATTATAGTCATAGTAAAAACAACAACAACAACAATACTTTACTTATTTAAGCTACAACATTTTACTACCATACTGCTTTCTTTCTTTCTTTCTTTATTTATTTATTTATTTATTTCTTTGCAAGGATGCATTATGTTAAGCATTAAGAAGTTACAGTTTAGACATCTGTAATATTCAAAAAAAAAAAGAATGGATGGATGGATGGATGGATAGATGGATGGATAGATAGATGACAATTATAAAGATTTCTGAAGCATCGTGTGACACTGAAGACTGGAATAATAGCTGCAGCTCAGTTCAGCTCTGCATCACATGAATTAATTACATTTAAAAATATATTCTAACAGGAAACACGTAAAAAAAAAAACCTTCCTGACACCAACCTTTGAACGGAAGTATAGTTGCAAAAAGCACAGAGATGGTTATATGTCTCCATTTCTGTACACTATCTCACACAAGTAGTTGGTATTACCAGATCAAACGGTATATGTCAAAGGAACAAGACCAGCGGAGTAAAAGTGATTCTGCCTTGTCTCTGCTTTTACCTGCCTGATAAAAGGTGCCAACTATGTGGAAAGTGCATTTCTGGCAGATGGGCACTTGTCCCCTGCTGGCTCTGTCTCCAATAAGAACATTCTATCGGGCAATCAAAAACTTTATTGCATCATTGTGGCGCTGACTGTCTAATAGTTCATGAATGAGGATGTACATAATGCACGATTATGCACAATTTCCAGAGGCCCACATATATTTGTATGCAGTTTAATAGGTCAGCGTGTCTAACAGAAAGTGGTCCATAACAAAAAAATTGGTACATTTTACATGACACACTCAACTTAATGGGGTGCAACATTTATTACCATCTGGAAGAATCATGATGCACAGTTGATCACATTTCAATTAATTTGATATACATAGTGGGTAATATTATAAATGATGTAAAACATTGTCAGTTATTTTAAAATGTAGTTTCTTGTATCTTGCTTGCATGAAAAGGTTTCACCAGTGAATTATTTAAATGGCTGAGCTGTTAACAAAGATGTAGTTCTCTTGTGGAGGGTAATAATCACTGCCCCCCACCATATGGCTCAGCGCATATGAAATATGGATTCAGTGTGTGTTTATCGGCTTGCTGTGCGTGTTTAATGTGCTGGTATTAGGACACTGGCTGGTATTAAGACACTGAATGCAGGAGATCACATCTGACCTTTCCATTAATACTGCTGCTCATGGTGGCACACCACCGAGCTCGGTAGTAAATACATAGTCTTATGTAATCTTGAAACTGTATTCCAGGTTTGTTTGTTTTTTATTCAACCTTTTTCAAAAGAGTTTATGCCAAAGTAATATATGTTTTTAGATGCCAGCTGGTCTCTCAAATCGTTGTACAACCAAAAGCTCCCTATCGAGCTCCACAAGGAATTATATGTTTAGATGTAGGCCATCTATTTAGCCTCTTTTTATACCATATGTATGTATGTATTTTTCTGTCAAAATATATGTGGCACTGAATGATATTCACTATGTATTTGTATTTCAATGTGTTTCACAATATGCATTTAACAGAGATACTATTCATTATCTAAAATATTTAAATAGTAAAATAAAATTGAAGTAAAATTAAAATTAAATTGTGCTTACATTGCTAAGAAAAGGCCACAAAACACATGTATTCATTCATCCATCCATCCATTCATTCATTTGTTTTATTATATATGTGGCAAATATATGATATTCACTATAACTTTATTTATTTTATTTTATTTTATTTATGAAATTATGTGTAAGTTTGTTTAATTGTATAACCAATGCCCATGAGATTTGTGTGAGGGATACATCACAGGACACAATCTTCCTGCCACTTGGTTATTAGACTTTGATTAGTTATCCAATACATCCACTGAAAGCAGTTTAGCAGTTTTTATCTCCGACTCACATACGTTTACAATTTAAACTGAAACATCTTAAAGTTGTGATAACACATTCATGTTAAAGGCAAATTGTAAAATGTAATGTAAAATAATGCTCTTTTGTGAATGATCTCTGCTGTGGCTTAGTGGAATATTGAAAGGCACTGAGCTCCTTTCTGAAAACTGCCCTAGGAGTTCATATCAAATCAATGCACCTCATGACTGAATACTTCAGTTCACTTATCAGTTTAACGGCAAGTCCCCAGCGCCCTCAGATCATTTCAGCTGTTTAGCCTCCTCGGTTAAGTGTGCTTCCTTAAAGTCTTTCTCAATATTGAGAAATCATGCGCCATGTGCTATTTTCATCATCAAAATTAGATCAATTTGTATGACACTGATCTCAATAATAAGCCATTTAGGGTCATTATTTTGACAGCAACTCTCTCTGAGGATTTATGGAAGCGGTTTGCCGTTTCACACGTACCGAGCGGATGGATAGACGCTTTACCAATATGTAGAGACATCAATAATTACTTCACTAGTGACAAACAGTTCATGAAGTATAAATGACTGCCCTCATTTCCATGAAATACACCATATAGGGTTGTTTGGAGCTGGAGGCCTGCATCATCTCATCTGAGAAATCCTCACAATCTTTACAGTAGCTCTTTATCAGGTTTTGGGAAACCAGACACATGGTATTTTCAGAGCAAGAATTATACGGGACCCAATTAAGAAAATGGGAGGTCTAATGAGAGTTTGTAATATGAAGGCTTGATTACGGTGGTGACACTCAACGCTAAAGGGAGGAGAGGTATCAATGGAGTTTGGGGGACTTTTTTGGATATAGAGTTAGACATAAACCCTTGTCTTTGAACATTTATGCATTGTGACTCACTTAAGGGGGGAACTCGTAAAAAAAAAAAATAGTTGCTAGTGCTGTTTATTTGCACTCACTCTGTGTTGTTTTAGTGCCCTATCCACTAAATTATGCAAATAAGATAACAAAATCTGTTCTGAACATAATTTGCACTGCGTAATTCCCAGTCTTAAACCGGCCCAGACACCTGAATCAGATTTTTGAAATGTTGAAATTGTGCTAATTCTTTGATAATTATTAGACAATTCTCAATAATTTGAAAAAAGAATAACCATCTCTTTCAAATCAAATTCAGGTTACTGCCTGATGTATGTGGGTAGTAAGTGTGCAATGGTAACCAAGAAAATAGCACTGAGTTTTGTGAATGAGACACAATTGATAATACGCCCATTTACACTGAGAAATAGCCAAGTTGATTGACAACAAATGAAAAGGAATGACAATGATTGACCTGAAATACTTACTGCTGTTTTATGCATTTAGTGTCTGGTTTTCAAAGGTTGTTTAGGATAAGATACAGGTTATTGTGATAAAATACTGCATAAATATTGCACATTTTCCCCATATTTTTCGACTACTGTAGGCATAATGTCCATTATGTCCTAGATCCATCCATTTAGACAGGTTAAATGCCAAAATATACTGTATAGTATAAGTCTGAAACTTGTTTTCACTGTCAAAATTAAATCTTTCTTTCTTTCTTTCTCTTTCTTTCTTTTCTTTCTTTCTTTCTTTCTCTTTCTTTTCTTCTTTCTTTCTTTCTTTCTTTCTTTCATTTCTTTCTTTCTTCTTCTTCTCTTCTCATCTCTCTCTCTCTCTCTCTCTTTCTGTATTTCTTTCTTATTTATTTATAAATA